>CAUYLG010018053.1:0-61973 GCA_963573385.1 Cacajao melanocephalus
TTCACAGGTTTAAATAAAATATTGGTTGGCTGCTTGTTTGTTATTTTCATCCCTTATTCCTTCCTGTCTCCATTGTTAAGCACAATTATTGGCATAAAAGAGGTTTTTAATACCCATTTTTAGACTGCATTCTAGCCTGGGAAATAGAACAAGAATCTTGTTCTCTCTCCCTCTTTCTCTTCCTCTTTCTTCCTCTCTTACATTCTTTTTTTTCTTTCTTTCACTCTCACTTTCTTTCCTCTCTTTTTCTTTCTTTCAAAAAAAAATAATAATAAGGTACTTTTACTCCTTTGATTGGCACTTCTTCCTGCCACCATGTGAAGAAGGACATGTTTGCTTCCCCTTCTACCAGGATTGTAAGTTTCCTGAGGTCTCGCCAGCCATGCTGAACTGTGAGTCAACTAAACTTGTTTTCTTTATAAATTACCCATTCTGGGGCATTTCTTCATAGCAGTGTGAGAACAGACTAATACATTAGGCATTTGGATAGATTCCAGTTTTTTGCCATCATAAATAATGCTGCTATTAGCATTTGTTTACAAGTTTTTGCATAAATATATGCTTTTGTTTCTCTTAGGAGTGGAATTGCCAGGCTATATTGTCTTAGTCTGTTTGGGCTGCAGACTAGGTGGCTTATAAACAAGATCTTTATTTCTCACTGTTTTGAAGGCTGGAAAATCCAAGATCAAGGTGCCAGCAGATTCGGTGTCTGATGAGGTCTCGCTTTCTAACAGATGATGCCTTCTCCCTTTTTCCTCGCATAGTTGAAAGGGCTGCCAGACTTCCTTGGGCTTTTTTTTTTTTTTAAGGGCATTGATTCCATTCATGAGGGATTCACCCTCATGAACTAATCACCTCCCAAAAGCCCCACCCTTTGATAATATCACCTTGGGGAATGGGTTTCAACATACAAATTTCAGGGGAGCACAAACATTTAGACTACAGCACGTGATACATTTGTTTACTTTTTGAAGAAACTGCCATATTGTTTTCCAAAGTGATCACACCATTTTACATTTCTACCAGCCGAATATGAAGTTTCTCTTTCTCCATATCTTGCCCGTATGTGGTATTTCCTTTTTGACTATTCTAGTGAGTGTATATGTTGCTTCATAGTTTTAGCTTGCATTTTTTTCTGATGCCTAATAGTGCTAATAACTCTTTCATGTGCTTATTACCATTTCCAGGGCTCTCATGTTGAAATACCAACTCTTTCAACCATTTATAAATTGGGTTTTTAAATTTCTTATTACCAAGTTGTAAGCGTTCTTTATAGTTGGATACACATCCTTTATAGGTATATAATTTGCAAATATTTTTTCACAGTCTGTGGCTTATGATCATATCCTTCATGGGGTTTTTGGAAGATCAAAAGTTTTAAATTTTAATGAAATTTATTTTTTCCTTGTCTATCTCACGCTTTTGGTGTTTTATATATAAGCACTTTTTGCTTAACTCAAGATTTAAAAGATTTTCTCCTAGAAGTTTTACAGTTTTAGCTCTTACATTGATGTCTATGGCCAATTTGAGTTAATTTATATACACAAAGTAGGTCTAAGTTTTTTGTTTTCAAATAGATTGTGTATTAGTTTCCTACGGCCTCCGTAACAAATTAGTGCCAACTGGTGGCTTACAACAATAGGACTTTATTTTCTCACTGTAATTCAGGGTTAGCTCATATCAAAGTCCTTAACCATCACATCTGCACAGATTCCCTTTTTTCCAGAGAAGGTAACATTTACAAGTTTCAGGGATTAGGACTTGATTCTTCTGCTGGCCGTTATTTAACCTACTACAGTAACAAATTCTCCCAGTAATGTTTGTTAAAAAAGACTATTGTTTCCTTATTGAATTGTCTTGGCACTTTGTTGAAAGTTAGCTGGCCATAAATATAAGGGTTTATTGACTTCCAGACTCTCAATTCTGTTCCATGGATGCATCCTTGTATCAGTCAAACACACTGTCTTGCTAATGCAGTATTACGGTAAGTTCTATAATCAGATAATGTAAATCCTCCAACTTTGTTCTTTTTAAAAATTGTATTGGCTACTGTAGGGCCTTGTATTATTTTTCACATACATTTTAGGTTCAGCTTATCAATTTCTGTGTAAAAATTTGCCGGAATTTTGTTGGGAACTGCATGGAAACTAAATTAATTTTGGATATGTTCTAGTCCATAGAATGGGTCTCCACTTATTTAAATCTTAATTCTTTTTTTTGTTTGTTGTATTTTTTTTTGAGACGGAATCTCGGTTTGTTACCCAGGCTGGAGTGCAGTGGCGCAATCTTGGCTCACTGCAACCTCTGCCTCTTGGGTTCAAAGGATTCTCCTGCCTCAGTCTCCCAAGTAGCTGGGATTACAGGTGCCCACCACCAGGCCTGGCTAATTTTTTTTTTTTGTATTTTTAGTAAAGACAGGATTTCACCATGTTGGCCAGGCTGGTTTCGAACTCCTGACCTCAAATGATTCACCCACCTTGGCCTTCCAAAGTGCTAGAAATACAGGCGTTAGCCATCACACCTGGCCAATCTTAATTCTTTTTTTTTTTTTTTAAGATGAAGCAATTCTCTGCCTCAGCCTCCAGAGCAGCTGGGATTACAGGCGCCTGCCACCACGCCCAGCTAATTTTTTGTATTATTAGTAGATACGGGGTTTCAGCATCTTGGCCAGGCTGGTCTTGAACTCGTGACCTCATGATCCACCCACCTTGACTTCTCAAAGTGCTGGGATTACAGGCATGAGCCACCACGCCCTGTCAATCTTAATTCTTACAGCAATGTTTTGTAATTATCAGTGTATAAGCCTTATACATTTTTGTTAATTATTATTTTATTCTCTGACATTATTATACATAGAATTATTTTTAAAACTGGATGCTTTCCAATCTGAATGCTTTCAATTTTCTTTTTTAGCTTTATTATATAGGCTAGGTTCTCAAACACCATTTTGAAAAGAAGTTAAGGATATTTGTGTCTATGTTCAGGAGGGAAATTCATATGCAGTTTTCTTGTAATTTGTCTGGCTTTGGAATTAACATAATAATTTCATAGAATGAATCGTGAGATGTTGGCACCTTCTCAATTTTTCTGAAAGAAATTTGTGAGTGATTAGTACTACTTTTTCTTTAAATATTTGGTAGAATTCACTAGTGTTTACCTGTATATGGATATTTTTTGTGAAAATATTTTAAATTATTCCATTTATTTAGTTGTGATAGTCTATCAGATTTTCTATTTATTGCTTTTATTTATTTATTTTTGAGACAGGGTTTCAATCCTTTGTCCAGGCTGCAGTGCAATAGCACCATCTCAGCTCACTACAACCTCTGCCCCTTAGGCTCAAAAGTGATTCTGCTGCCTCAGCCTCTGGAATTGCTGGGACTACAAGTGCATGTCATGGAGCCCAGCTAATTTCTGTATTTTTTGTAGAGACAGGGTTTCACCATGTTAGCCAGGCTGGTCTTGAACTCCTGATCTCAAGTGATCCAGCCACCTCAGCCTCCCAAAGTGCTGAGATCAAAGGCATGAGCCACCACCCTGGCAGATTTTCTTTTTATTCCAGAGTTTGATAATAAATGTCTTTCTTGGAATATATTCATATCATTTACATTTTCTAGTTTCTGTAGGGTTGATAGTGATCTTGCCTTTTTTAGGTCCTAATTTTGGTAATTTGTGTCTTTGCTGTTATTTTCTTGGTTAGTCTAGTTAAAGGTTTGTCAGTTTGTCGCCAGGCTGGAGTGCAGTGTCACTACCACCTCTGCCTCCCGGGTTCAAGCAATACTCCTGCCTCAGTCTCCTGAGTAGCTGGGACTACAAGTGTGCGCCACCATGCCTGGCTAATTTTTTTGATTTTAGTAAAGACAGGGTTTCACCATGTTGGCCAGGAGGGTCTTGATCTCCTGACCTTGTGATCCTCCTGCCTCAGCCTCCCAAAATGCTGGGATTACAGGTGTGAGCCACTGCGCCCTGCCCTTTTGTCACTATTTTTATGTTTAGCTTTTCTTTTCTTTTGTTTATAGCAGCGTTTGTGTTTTGATTTGTGAACCAATTTGAAAATTTTTTCTTGGAGTAGAAATAAAGTGCATGGGCCAGGTGTGGTGGCTCATGCACATTATCCTAACATTCTGGGAGATCAAGGTGGGCAGACTGAGGCCAGGAGTTTGAGATCAGCCTGGGCAACAGAGGGAAACCTTGTCCCTACAAAAACATTTAAAAAATTAGCCAGGCATCGTGGCACATACCTGCAGTCCCAGCTACTCAGGAGGCTGAGGCAGGAGAATTGTTTAAGCCCAGGAATTTGAGGCTGCAATGAGCTGTGATTGCGCCACTGGACTCCAGCCTGGGCAACAGAGTGAGACCCTGTCTCAAAAAAACAAAAAAAAAAGACTTTAAGGGGATGCACATTCACTGTATGATTAATATGCTTGGTCTCAACCCATGCTACTTTGCTGTATTTTAAATTTTACAAATTCAGCGGGTACAGTGCAGTTTTGATACTTGGTTGTTATTTTCTGCATGTATTGCATTATATTTGTTATTTTTCCCCTGTATAGGGTCTAATTTTGCTTTTCTTGAATTTAGGAAGTTTTATGTTTGCATTCTACTATTTTTTTTTTCATTGTTTTTTTTGTAATGGAGCCTCACCCTGTTGCCCAGGCCGGAGTGCAATGGTGCGATCTCGGCTCACTGCAACCTCCGCCTCCAGGTTCAAACGATTCTCCTGCCTTAGCCTCCTGAGTAGCTGGGATTACAGGCGTCCACCACCACACCCAGCTAATTTTTGTATTTTTAGTAGAGACAGGGTTTCACCATGTTGGCCAGGCTGGTCTTGAACTCCTGATGTTGTGATCTGCCCACCTTGCCCTCCAAAGTGCTGGGATTACAGGCGTGAGCCACTGCACCTGGCCTCTACTAGTTATCTTTATAATAAAACTTCTTACAATGTACTTAATCCCTCCTTTTCATACTTTTCCTTTGTCTAAATATTTTTGTACTGTACCTTATTTACATAATACATTATGAGCAAATTCTTTTACTTTCTTTTTTCAACTTTTAGATTTAGGGGTATATGTGCAGGTTTGTTACCTGGGCATATTGTGTGATGCTGAGGTTTGAGGTACAAATGATCTCTTCACCTAGGTGCTGAGCATAGTACCCAATAGTTTTGCAACCCTTGCCCCTCCTCCTTCCCTCCCGACAGTCAGTATCTATTGTTCCCATCTTCATTCGATGAGTATGCAATGGCTAGCTCCTAATTATAAGTGAGAACATGCGATATTTGGTTTTCTGTCCCTAATTTGCAAGGTATAATTTATATACATTATTACTTTTTAAAAATTCAAATCTCATGGCAGATTATTTTGCTTTTTTCTTTCAGACAGGGTCTCACTCTGTCGCACAGGCTGGAATCACAGCTCATGGCTGCCTTGACCTCCTGGGCTCACATGATCCTCCTGCCTCAGCCTCTCAAGTATTTAGGACTACAGGTGCACACCACCACATCTGGCTAATTTTTTGTAGAGATTAGGTCTCGCTATGTTCCCCAAGCTGGTTTGAAACTCCTGATCTCAAGCAGTCCTCCTGCCTTGGCCTTCCAAAATGCTGGGATTACAGGTGTGAACCACCATGCCCGGCCTTGCATTTCTTAGTTAGATGCTTTCCCCTAGCGGATTCCTCAGGAAGGGCTCAAAAAGAAGCATTAAATTCTAATTTTAAATTGTTTTTCTATAATCTTGTTATTTGAAAGACAGCTTTGTGGATATAAAATTCTTCAATCACATTTCCTTTTTGCTTCAAATCTCTAGAAAATGTTGCTGTCGAGATGACTTATTTTATCCGTGTTCCATCATTCTTAAGCTTCCTACTACTCCTCTTCACCAGGCATTTCCAACTTCATAAGGAAATGAAGTTCATGCATCCTCCATAGCTCAACCCATATTGTAGGTGTACGTTACAAATGTTTTTATTTGATGTCATTATAAGGACAGTGTTTTGGAAAGATGCATGGAGATGTTCAGATTTAGATGTTGGACATCTCTGTTTTCTGGGACTAAGGTTTTATGTCCACGAGGAAAGATGGCATGAGGCCCACACATCAGATGACTATTATTTCATAAAGATACACCTTCTCCACCCACATTGTAGTATCTCTAATATTGGAAGACACCTTACAGCTGATAGCATAATACAGAAAGAATTTTCTTTTAGTGGCATATAAAAAAAGTACACATAGTACAATTAGTGAAGTTCTGAATTTGAAGCAATACTGGCATATTTTCTGTTCCAACATGCTCCAAAGCCCCACTTTTCCTGAGTTAGAACTTAGTTATAGATAATAAAAAGGTCGTGTGGTTCTCTTCTTCCCTGTGGACAATCCTGCTAAGTGAAAATGGGGTCCAAATGGTCTCTACACTGCTCACCCCCAAGCCACTGCCTTTTAAAACACAAGATCATTGGTAGACGTATACTTTGGAAACTTCTCACTCTGTAAAAGAGAAATGTGTAACTTGCTCCAGATTTAAGAGGACTGTACTTTCTCAGCATACTGCTTCAGTTTGATCCAAATGTTACTGTTTCTAGTAGACATTTCTTTGTGGTGTATATTATTGGACTGTGGTCACTGCAATTTTAACATAAAAACTACTACTTTTGGTTCTTTTTAAAATGTTGGTGTGTTTTAAGGACTGAAATAATGTGCCTGATCCACCATCTTTCCCAGAAACTTCTGATCATATTTTCAAAAAGTTTATTACAAACATTATTTTTATTTAAGTCTTGCTCTTTCGCCAAGGCTGGAGTGAAGTGGTGAGATCTTGGCTCACTGAAACCTCCACCCTGCCCCAGGTTCAAGCAATTCTGCCCTAGCCTCCCAAGTAGCTGGGATTACAGGAGTGTACCACCATGCCCAGATAATTTTTGTATTTTTAGTAGAGACAGTTTGGCCATGTTGGCCAGACTGGTCTCGAACTCCTGACCTCAGGTGATCCACCTACCTCAGCCTAACCAAAGTGCTGGGATTACAGGCGTGAGCCACTGCTCCTAGCCTACAAACTTTATTTTGATGTTGCTATTTTGAATTAGAAAGTATTATAAAAGAAGCTGAAAAGTTATTGTTTATGAAAATAATGGCCATATTTTCGTAGTCCTGAGAGGCCAGCAAGAACTTAGGAAACTTCAGATACTGTATCTTCTTTGGTTGGATGTGAGAAAAGGAACTAAGAAATGTAGTTGTTATTTTCTCTAACAAGACAAAACAACACACAAAGACTACTCCCCAGCTGTGCAGAAAAGTTAAAATCAAGAGACTATCCTGTTGAATACATTACATATGCAAATAGACTAATAATCAGGAATGTAGGTTTATTTAATTAAAAAATAAAACAAAACAAAACAGACTCACCCCCCAAAGAGTACTTTATCCTTTAAAGCAGCAGCAATCACAAGGCACATATGTACAAAATACCTCAAGCAAAATAGAAACTGAACATTCAAAAAATACATGTTATTTAAAAAGATGTTGAAGACGATTTGAGTACTATGAGCACAGATTATAAAAATGACAATTTTATTCTACCTTTAACAAGAGAAGGAATGATGGCATTATACTTATATGCTATCTTGTGGCACATATAACAAACCTTTACACCATGTAACCTGGTTTGCTAAAGAAAAACCAGGCAAAGTACAGCTTAGAAATGGTATTTTTAGTGCTTTCACATCTTCTGTAGAGACCTGAAATTTGTAAGTGGAAAAGAAAAATTCTTTTTCCTTAGCTTAGAAAAGGCCTGTAGTTACATGTCCCTAGGCAAACCCACTATACAAAAAAGGAATATGTTTGAGATATTCTAAAATATAAAGAATATGATTTATATTCTGAGATCAACATAATAACCAACGCTCTTTCTAAAACAGATTAGAGGTGAACATATAAGAAATGTAAAGAGAGGTCAATTATATTAAAATAAAATAGCTTCTGAGTTAAATTACTACTCAGGAAGCATAATGAATATTCTCTGGTTAGGGATGTTGACATTGGAAATGGTGTGACATCAATATTTAGTGTGTATAAAAGCTCTAGGATTCAAATACAATGCAAAGTTTATAATAATCACAGAAAAAGTGTTCCTTTTAGCCACCATTTAGATTCACATGACAAAGACTGGAAAATATGTGGTTTAATTAGATCATAAATTTGTACCACATATGTTGAAGTGTTCTTCTAAGCTTTAACGCTGCAGTCATTTTTCTATGAAATATTAAGGAGTTAAGGAGTGCTTACTGAATCATTACTATTAGAAGGGAGGTCAGAGAAACTGAAGCTCCAGTTTTAAACCACAACAAAAGAATACAAAATACTAGTATAATAAAACATTTAAATAGTACTAAATGCACAATTTAAATATCAGTTATATACTGTCATTAGTTTTCCTCTTAAAAAAATCAGTTCCTGGGCTTTTAGATGTGTTTTCTTTTAAAAAAATAAGCATCTTTCTCATGTTCACACAATTGGTCCACATTGGCACCATTTGGTAACAATCCTATAAAAGATCCACATGCTCTTGCTCTCCTTCAGGCCCCTCCCTGGCCAGCGGGAGTGTTGAGTCTTGTCTGCGTGCTGTGTGGCAGGAGGCCACAGTCTTGAGACTCAGCCTAGAGCAGGACGACCTGGGCCACCTCCTTGATGGTGGACGCAGCTCTCTCCAGTTCTTCCTCTGTTTGTTCCACTGTGACCACAACCCGAATGCTGAGAACAGTAAAGGACACAAAGAATTATCTTTGTGAGGTGAGGACCTGCACTCACAGTCACCCATCTATGGCCTGACAGCCAAATCCACCGCCTCCTGTTTTTGTAAACAAAGCTCTCCTGGCGCTCGGCCTGCCTATTCATGTACTTGCTGCCCACAGTCGCTTCCTCACTACCGGGGCATGTGGGTCGCTGCAGCAGGGAGTCCCAAGGGCACAAAACCAGCATGGCTCCCATCCTCATGCACTTGTGGTCTTACTAACAAGTAAACGTAGGATATAGGATTATACCTTTGGATGAGTGCAATGAAAAATGATGGGGGCAGCCCACGCTGGAGTGCAAAAGGGTGATCTCAGCTCACTGCAGCCTTGATCTCCTGGAACCAGGTGATTCTCCCACCTCAGCCTCCCGAGTACCTGGGACCACAGGTGTGCACTACCACACCTGGCTAATTTTTGTAGAGATGGGGTTTCACCATGTTGCCCACGCTGGTCTTGGTACTCCTGGGTTCAAGTGTTCTGTCTACCTCGGCCTTCCAAAGTGTTGGGATTACAGGTGTGGGCCACCGCGCCTGGCTGAGATGGGCTGTATCTTTAAGGTGCTTTGAGCTGCTACCAAAGTGATTTTACAAATCTGATCTGGCACTCCGGGCTGGCAGAGCATTCAAACTCCCCAGGGGGCTCTCCTGCAGCCTCCCTGACTTGGCACCTGGCCTCAGGACCCTTCTCTTCAACTCTTCTGCAGCTTGTGCTCTGTTCTCCCAGATGAACTTGGAGGTCTCCAAGCCACTGAAAACCCTGAGCAAAGCACACACCACCTCATGTGATGGAAAGCCACGATGACCACAGGATGCCCGACACACACATTTCTCCAGGCTTGGTGTAGAATCACCTGCTCTCAAAAGCCTGAGCATTGTTCAAGGGCAGAACTGGCCATGTCCATGCCGCCTGCTGTGACTGCCTGGCCGGGTGCCGTGGTGGGATGGCCACCTCCTTGGCCTACGCCGTACATGCTTTGTGAACAGAATCCAGTCTCCTTAAAAGACATTAGTCTTTTCCTTTACTAAAAAAACACCAGATGTATTTTTTCTTGAAGCTGTAGATTTTCCCCACCGTTGCTTGGTTTTTCCCAAATGTGAATGAGTGTATGCTGACTGAGGGAGCAGCAGAGGCACATGCCCACCCCTACCCCACACTGCCGATCCTCCCTGCAGGACAGTCCTTGTGGCAGGAACTCCTGGTACGGCATGTGCCACCTTCCAGATGTGGTAGGAATGAGCTGATGGAAACTCAGGTTTGCTGAAGTTCATTATTGGGCTCCCAGACATTTCTTTGAGTGAACTGAGAGGGTACTCAGTGAGTCCTAGGAGGCTTTTCAGTTAAAATGTAAAAACTTTTTGTTTAAAAGCATTAAACAGGTGATGTACTATATTTTAATCACAGATAATATTCCTTAGCCTATAATAGTCTTTCAAAATTTTACAAAAGATAATGTATTTCATAGAGCTCAGAGCAGGGAAAAAAAATAAGATCATATTTTAATATTAACTGACCTGGGAGGAGGGAGGCACTTCTCTTCTTTCTCCAAGTAGCGCGCCTGGGTTAATGCAATATTTTTGTTCATGCACTGCGGGAAGAAAAAGGAAGACATCTGCAACCTGGACTTCAGACACGGCAGTAATTCAAGTGGGGAATGCAGAAATCCTGCAACGGTAGCTTTAATTCATTTTCCGATTATAATTGCTATAAGATACCACCAAAATACTACAGCACCACCTTGGCAGCACTGTCCACAGAACTTTCTGCAGTGACAAACACTTCTGTTCTGTAGTGCCCAGCAGTCACCATGAGCCGTCTGCCTGCTGAGCACACAGAGATGTGGCTGGTGCTACTGAGAAGTCACACTTGTACCTTTTTTTATTTCCACTTAAATTTAAACAGCCATAGACAGCTAGTGGCTACCATTTAGACAAAGCGGAATTAGCATGCGAGGACGTGGTGCGAGCAAAGTGCTGCAGGTGGACTTAACAGTACCACCACCAAGTAGGACTGCACCAGAGAAAAATCACTGCACTTCAGATATTAGCATAAATGACGTCTGTGTGTGGCACCTGGGCATGGTGCTGCTGGGCACTGCAGAGTCTGGCGTTAACAAAGTTCTACACAGCTTTACTATATATTAACCATCTGTCAACATTAAGAAAAAATTAAAACAATCTCTACTAAAATACAGAAAGCATAAACATCAGAGCAAGGTAATAGGCTACAGGAGTTTCTTTCTGGAGTGATGAAAATGTTTTGGAATGAGACAGTAATGGTTGCACAACCTGCTGAATGTATGATGTTGAAAACCACTTAACAATATACTTCAGGGCCAGGTGCAGTGGCTCATGCCTGTAATCCCAGTACTTTGGGAGGCCGAGGTGGGTGGATCAAGAGGGCAGGAGTTCAAGACCAGCCTGGTCAAGATGGTGAAACCCTGGCTCTATTAAAAAAAAATACACACATACACACACACAGACACACACACACACACTTCAATAGGGTGAATTTTATGGTATGTGAGTTACATAAAAAAACCAACAGAGCAAAGGGCGGTGTAAAGGGAAGAATGATTATTCCATGTGCCTGACAGTAAAAAGCATGTGCCTCAAGAGGGTCATGTCGTAGGCTGTGAGGAAGAGATGGAAAACCTACACCAGGCATTCACAACAGCCTCTCACTGACTCTAGGCTCTGGAAGTGTACTTGGAAAAGTGAACTCCTGCAACCATCTGGACTGGCTCTGTTTCGAGCGCTGGCTGGTTAAGAGACACTATAAACAATAGCTCAGTTTGTAAAAACAGTGTCCTGTTGAGCAACTCAACATAAACTTGGCAAAGCCTCTCAGATCTACAAAGCTTAAATAAGAGTTACGGCAGGCAGCATGGTTCTTTTCTCTCTTTCAAATACTGAAATGAAGAGAGGGGAGTGGGACAAAGGTTTGGAAGATTTTTAAAATGGAAGCTGTGATGATGCACAGAAGCAGTAAGATCTTTCTCTTTTTTTCTGTCAATGAAGTTTCTAGACAGCATTCTGTTCCCCACCCCTGTCTGTTCTCTTCTCACTCAACCCTCAAGAGGAATCCTTTAGACAGCCAGTATCAAACCAGGCCCACAGATGGGAGTTTGGGATCTGTGAGCTGTCCAGACTTTTCATTTCCTCTTTCGTTACATGGCTAATCCCTGTAAGCACAGTATTTTAATACCGAGTTGCTTCGTTTGCACGTCCTCTTCTGCATCTCTCTTTGGTACAAAGCCGTAGTAAGACTTTAGCTGTTGCTATCTAATGAAAAGAGAACAGAGGTGGGTCTACTATGCAATGGATACACTGGCATCTGAAGGAAATGAGTGTCCCTCAACATGAAGCATGTGTGGACAACTGTCCTGATGTAGTTTGAGGAGACGCTCAAGGGAGAACGACGGCGCCATCACTCAGACCCAACACCCACGCACGCAGCTCATGAGCCTGCTCGGTGAACATGGCTCTCAGCTGTCCTGATGGGGCAACTCTCCATTGAAAAAAACAAACTCACCTGCCTCATGAAGATAATGAAATGAACATGAATTTTACTGGCTTGTCCATTTAGCTTTATTTAATTTATAAATTTGTTTTGGTTTTCCATTTGTATGAGAACTCTAATCACAAAGATGTCATACTTAGTTTTGTGTTTGTATGTATTTAAGGAACTTTGTAATACAAACAATGAGGTAGTGAAGCAGGCAGTGGAAGGTTTTTCCCTGTAGAGAGGCTTTCTTCCTATCCACAGAGCTGTGCCTGAGAAAACGTCAGTTGCATTTCCTCACCTCGAAAGCCACGTAGCTCCAGGTCGATCATTCATAATCTGACATGTTTCCTTAGAAAGCTCAGATCCTGGGCTTTTTATTATTATTTTTAATGTAATTAACTCTAGAAGGCCACAAGTTGTGTGAAGTTCTCCACAAATCTGTTATTCCAGATTATGTGGCTCAAACATTGTGGGACATAGGACAGCTGAAGCCAGCTATGCGACAGAGGCTGCCTGGACACCCAGTCTGTATACTGCACAGCCATGTGGCCTAGAAGAGCCTGCCTGAGAGGCTGTACAGGCAGATGAGGCTCAGGACAGGGCCTGGCCTCGGAAAGGCTCATGACGGGTGGTAGCTGCCATTACGACCCCAGGGAGCTAGTAGCATCGCTCACAGTTGCAGCCTCTGGACAAGAAAGCAGAATCCTGCCCATTTTCATTCCCAAATACATATTAAGTATATGTCAGATTCTTCTAAAAGCAGCAGCAGCAACCCACATAAAAGCCCAGATTCTTCTGAAAGCAGCAGTCCAGCATCCCGGGGCTTGGGGAGGGTGCGGGGGCCGGGGGGAGGGCGGCACTCACTGCCCTCCTGAGTCCTTCCTGCCCAGGTCACTCCGCTGCTCTTCCCCCTCTTTTAAAGAAACTTCTGTTGGCCCTACACCACTGCAAACCCATGTGCCTAGGGCAGGAAGCGTTTAGGATGGGCAATGCTATCGGATGAAAAAGGGCAAGCAGTTTCCCCTGGTCATGTGGTTCTTAGATAATTAGTAGCAAAATGACTTTTGGAAGATAAATTTAAATAAACCTCCCAAATGAGGCATGTAATAAAAAGTGGTCTTCCTTTCCGTTTACAAAAGCATCCTGACTTCAGGGTGACTGCGAGTGGACTGTCCCTGAGCTGTGCTGCAGGGACAGCTAGCCGTCCAGGAGTGTGTGTGATGCCCACACACAATGCCCCCCCAACTACACACAGGAAAGTCTGACTTTGTAAAATGGTGAGCAAGTGAGTTTTCTGGAAGGCTTATTTTTCAGAGGAGAGGCCAAGTGTATTTAAATGCAAAATGGTACAAAACAGAATAACTTTGGAGGGAGCCACATATTGCTGCCTGTTACTGTGGCCAGAAGCTGGGAAGGACCTGGAGGATTAGGATTCAATGTCAAGAGCGGGTCACCAGCATCTTCCTTTCTACCCTCTCTCTCAGGGCAGAGACTTTCCTTAAAAATAACATTAAAACATCGCTTGGGGCGAGGGCAGAAGTAGTGTGGAGAGATTTCCTTAAGTAACTGGATACTTACTTGATCTACAATTTCCTGCAGCAGTCTGACGTCTTGCTCACGAGACCCAGTGCTCTCTTCCAGTTGTAGGTGAAAGGCTGGAGAAAAGGACTCCCCCACCACTTTTAGTCCAGAAATGCTGAAGGAAACACACACACCTGTAAGTCCCTTCCAGGCTCAAAGATTACTTATGAAGAAATAATGTTATAAGTCTACAATGTCCAGGCATAGCGAATAGACAGAACATTGCAACTGACAGGAAGCATCATGTGGTGGAAATCCGACTCTGACAAAGAAAGGAAAATGAGGCACTCTGGGCAGCTCTTCCTTATCTAAAAAAGTTTGCCTGGGATGTGGCTTCTGTGAGCGTAGGACCGCAGGACTGGGTCTCATGGCCCAGCATCCCACCGGGGAGTCTGTGCACCCAGCTACCAGCCTGGATGCCCCTCCTTACAGGTCCTCCGGGCCCACCTTGGCCTGTCATTCCCTTGCTATGTACTCCCTTGCCCCCACTGTGCCCCTACTGCTCGTTCTACCCTGTGCTGGCTTCGCACGCTGGGGCCCAGCTCCAGCACGGCCTCCTGGTGGGGCCTTCTTCATTACTGACTTTAGGGAAGGCTCTGCTCCATCATTCGCTATTATTATCCTGTATGGATCCTTCACAGGCTACTCAGTACACTTAATGTTATGCTTCCTTGCTTATTATCTATGTCTTTAGTTTTTATTTTGTCTCATAAATTACAGGAATGATTTCTGACATTAACAACATTATACCCCATCTCTACAAACAAAACAAAAACAAAAAAAAAAACAAAAATTGGCTGGGTGTGGTGGCTTGTAGTAGTCCCAGCTTCTTGGGAGGCTCAGGTGGGAGGATCACTCAAACTCAGGAAGTCAAGGTTGCTGTGAGCTGAGATTGTGCCACTGCACACCAGCTTGGTTGACAGAGCAAAACCCTATCTCAAAACAAAAACAAAAAAAAACATACCCAATAGAAAACAAACATACATTATATTTTGACTAAGAGCAATATGTTTAGATAGAAAAATGTCCTTATTTGCATGTTAAGTTTTAGATTTTACTTGGATTAAAATTAGTTTCTTTTTATTCAGGATTAACAGCACAAAATCTGCAGTTTCTCGGGGAGAAAGACAAATCTTTAGGGGTCAAATCTTGTATTTTTAAATTAAATTTAATCCAGTATTTTACTACAAATGTCATGAAATGCTACGTCGTATTATTAATATCTAGTCACGTTCATTTAAAGTCTATTTTATCCTATAGTAACAAATATTATTTGATTTTTGACCTACCTCCTAGGACATAAATGTGATACATGCCTATCTGAAACTGGGCTAAACATTTTAGATTCCTTTCATTTAGTCTGTTTCACTTAAAATGATTTGTTTTTCTTCGGAATGAAACGACCATAAAAAGCACTAGGTAGCACAACTGAATCTTCCCAGTTTAGGAATTGACAAGCCTTTATAGAACGACTACTGTGTGTTACAATAATGTGAATTCTGGAAACTAATCTGACCTGGCCTTCCAATCACCCTTGGAACATTATTAATCTGTAACTCCTTTCTTTAAATATAATACATCATAATAGATCTCTCATAGTAGGTCTAAATCATGCAATCTTGGGCATGTGGAATGTGGGAGAACCTTCTAGATTAGTTCTTTTACTAATGTAGAAACTAAGCAATATGCTTTCAAAACCCATTTCCTGTGTGAATTCTGATCATGTTAAATGCATACATCAAGTATTTTTTTTGGGTGATCATGTATTCTCAGAGTATTAAACAATTGCTTTCATCCAGGTGCAGTGGCTCACACCTGTAATCCCAGCACTTTGGGAGGCCGAGGCAGGTGGATCACCTGAGGTCAGAAGTTTGAGATCAGCCTGGCCAAGATGGTGAAACCCTGTCTCTACTAAAAATACAGAAATTAGTTGGGTGTGGTAGTGGGTGATTGTAATCCCAGCTACTCAGGAGGCTGAGGTAGGAGAATTGCTTGAGTCTGGGAGGTGGAGGTTGCAGTGAGCTGAGATCATACCACTGCACTCCAGCCTGGGCAACAAGGGCAAAAAAAAAAAAAATATATATATATATACACACACACACACACACACACACACATACACACACATACATATATTGCTTTCCAAATAGCATTTCATATGAATCAAATGGACTCAATTTTCCTCAAGAAATAAATATAAAGCACTTGAGGTCCAAATCTAGCTTGTGCTTTTTGATCAAATGGTCTCATCTCACATGCTGGTGAGAGAAGGAATTAAACAAAATGCCCTATCTCTGGTTGCCTAGATGGCTGAATGTCAGATGAGTTTAATTAAAACCAACGGACACAGTTGTACCTTGAGTTCAGAAACTTAGAAGCTGTGTTTCAGAGTCTATTACACTACTCTTTAAAGAGAAACTTTGCCAAACATCTTATCCCAATGGATGAACAACGAGCACTGGGCTAGCTCCCAGGGACACAGCAATCACTAAGGTAGCCACGGTCTCCATTGTGTGCTTACAGTCTATAGGGAGAACCAGACACCAATAATTATCTCTATTACAATGAAAAGAGGCAAACCAGCATAGGATGTTGAATTCCTTTCCCAAACTCAACCTCAGAGATGAGAGAAGTGAACAATCAGAGAAAAATTAAACAAAAAAATTACTCAGAACTAAACATTGAAGATACTACCTCTGAAAATATTTATATTTAATATATTTATTGGAAAATAAGAAATAAACCCAAAAGCTAAATGTAAGAAGCTGAAGAATAAAAACACAATGCAGTGAAACAGTGCATAAAAATAAGGAAGAAAACAGAGTATCATGAAAACACACAAAACAAAACTTACACAAATAAAAAGTTTAAACAATATAGATATATGAGATAATCACCAACTATCACCAAACCAAAGCCTCCAAGCCTAGATGGCCTTAAAGTGGGAGGCCTACTCAACTGTTGAAGAAACAAGCCTGGTCTTACTTAGTGGATCCATGAAGCAGCAAGAGTGGAAAATAGCCAAATCATCTACTGAAGCTACCCTACTACTGACTCCTATGTTACTTAAAGTTGGTATAAGGTTATAGATCCATTTAAATTATAAACAGATACAAAAAGTCAAATTAAAATATTAGCTAAATAAATCTAACAGTGTAGAAAAAGATATTGTAATGAAGCATTTCAAGAATGCAAGGATGGTTTAACATTAGAAAATATTTCAATTCAGCCATAAGACAAATTTATGATTTACCTTAATAGATGTCAAAAAAAAGTAGACAAAATTCAACATCTACTTATGATTTTAAAAATAGGTCTTCAAATCTAGGGAAAATGCAGCCAGGTGCAGTGGTATGTGCCTGTAGTCCCAACTAGTTGGGAGGTAAAGGCAGGATTGCTTGAGTCCAGGAGTTTGAGGATGTAGTGTGTTGACTACACCTGTGAATGGCCACTTGCACTCCAGCCTGGACAACACAGTGCATTCCTGTCTCTTAAAAAAATCACAAAACAAAACTAGGAATAATCTGATAAAGGTTTCTCACCAAAACCCCATAGCATTATTATTATTACTATTTTTTTGAGACAGAGTTTTACTATTTTTGCCCAGGCTGGAGTGCAATGGCACGATCTGGGCCCACTGCAATCTCCACCTCATGGGTTAAAGCGATTCTCCTGCCTCAGCCTCCTGAATAGCTGGGATTACAGGCATGTGTCACCACACCTGGACAATTTTGCATTTTTAGTAGAGATGGGGTTTCTCCACGTTGGTCAGGCTGTTCTTGAACTCCCGACCTCAGGTGATCTGCCTGCCTCAGTTTCCCAAAGTGGTGGGATTACAGGCATGAGTTACTGTGCCTGGCTGCATGATGTTTTATACTTAATGACTAAGTGCTTCTATAACTGGGAATAAGAAAAGAATGTTTGCTATTATTGCCACTGTTCAATACAGCATTAGGGACACAGACCGAAACAACACAATACGAAAAAGAACTAAGATATAAAAACATTAGGAAGGAAAGAGAGAACACCATTATTGCAGATAACAGGACTTCTATGCACATCATCATAACAGAATGAAACAAACTACTGGAAATAAGAGTTTAGAAAGACTCCTGGACATAAGATCAGATTAGAGAAAACAATAATATTCTTATGAATCAGCAATAATCAAGTAGAAACTTTAAGAGAAAAGACAACTCCTCTCTTAAGAGCAACAAAATCTGTAGGATGTCTGAAAATCCCCTTTAAAGGTTACATAAAGGTACAACGGCTTTATAGGAATTCCATTAAAGGACATAAAGAAAGATTCAAATAGAGAGCTCGTGTTCATGGATGACAATTCCCCCCACATTCATCAGAAAATTTAATGCAATTCCAATTAAGATTCTAGCAGTAACTTTGGAAGAATCTGTATTCCAAAACAGTGATAAAAACAGATAAAATCAAAAGAGTCTGAGGAATGAGCAAACATACCAATGGAATGGAAGAGATAGTTCAAAAACAGATCTAGGTACAAATGGGAACCTGGTATATGACAGAGACAGTACTGCCAACCAGTAGGAGAAAGGATGTTTATACTTAGCCAGATGTTATTCAGAAACTGACCTCAGTAATTTTAAACAGAAATACTCTTGACCAATCTACAGCCACCATCTTGTCTCTCAGTTCCTCTTTAGAGAAAAACTCCTTAAAATAGTCATCTAAGCTGTGTCCAACTGTCTGGAACCTCCTTCAAGCAGGCATTTTATCTCACACTCCCCTGAAACTGCTCACCGAGTCACAATACCTCTACACGACAAATTCAAAGGATCAGTGTTCTGTTACCTGGTCTGGCCTGTCAGCAGTGGCATGTCACAGGCTGCCCTCCTACATAAGCAATTTCTTCCCTAGCTTCCAGGACTCTAGGCTCTTCTGGTCTTCCTCTTCCTCACTGGCCGCTCTTTCTCAGACTAGTCTTGGCTAGTTTCTGGCCTCTTCACATTGAAATAGTTCAAATAATATCTATTCCCTAAGACCCAAAAATTTATCTCTAGCTCAGTATTCTCCCCCACACTTCAGGCTTGTATAACAGGCTGCTGCTCCGCACTCCATGTCTGACGGGCACTTTGGGCTAAACATAACCACTGCTGACCTTCCCCAGCAAGTATTTCTCCACAGTTCTGTCCCTCTTGCTCACTAGCGACTCTACCTACTTACTCTTCCCAAAACTCCTAAGTTCCACCTGGAGTCTTCTCTTTCTCACTCACCATGCATATGAACTTCTGCTAGGTCCAGTGTGCTCTCCCCAAAGAAGATATCCAGAATCCAGACACTTCTCACGGCTCCCACCTTGGTCAGAGTCACTGTCACCTTTCACCTGGGTCAATCTCCAAACTGGTCTCTGCTTCTGTTCTTATCGCTGTTTAATGTATTTTTTTCACACCATGCGAAAGTAATTTTGCTAGGGTATCAGACACACTGTGTCACTGTTTTGCTCAAAACCATGCCAGGGCTTCCTCTGTGTGCCAATGCTCTCATTATGGCTCACAAGTCCCTGTGTGTGGATGGCTCACGACACAGCCCTCATCCTCTACTGGATTCCCCACTCCTTCCCTCCTGTCACATTGGCCTCTTTGCTGTTTTGTTTGCTCTTCTCTGCAACCATTTAGATACCAGGACGATTTGCTCCTGCGACCCTTTTGAATGCGTGTTTAGTATGAGGTGCCGTGGAGTCTTCCAACTGTGGATACTGAGTAGGCAACTGGGTGTGAGACCTGGAGCTGCAGTGGTCCAGGGTGGAGATATGAAGCGAGAAGCTGTCTACATACAGGTGTCATGAAATGATGTGCAGCTCCAGGTGTGGAAGAAGGCAATTCTTCAAGAAGATAATAAGAAGAAAAGAGAACCACAGACAAAGTCTTGAAGAGCAAGGTGCTGAAAGTAAGCCTTCAAAAGAGACCGAGATGAGGCCATTCAAAGACACAAGAGGAAATCCAGGTGTGCAATGTAATAGCGTCCAAAGATGCAAAGAGTGGTCATCTGTGCTGAAAACTATGGGGACATCAAGAAGATGAGCTCTGAGGATGATCCACTGGATTCAGCAGTCAGTGGAGACCTCCACAAAAACAGTCCAGGTGAAGTACAGTAGCAGAAGCCAGGTCTCAGGGCCTCCAGTGTAAATGAAGACATGGAGAAAACAGCTACAGAGAGGAGCAAAGACATGGGGAGTTGTAGAGGGAAATGTTGGGTGACAGGCAACAGAAACTTAAAGTGGACATGACTGCTAATCAAATGATGCAAGAAAGGGGACAGCCTGATGACAAAGCAGCAGGGACAAGCAAAGGCGCTCAGTCCTTAAAAAAGAAGGGCCTATGGTAGTTGGAGGAATATTTATTGGCCTACAGAGGGAAGAATACTTCAGATACCCATAGGTGTGCAGATGTGTCAGGAAATATGACAAGTCCCAAGTGACAGCATGAGGCCAGGCTGTTAGCTGAAAGTGAGGGGGAGTAAAGACAGGGTTAGGAATTATGGAAAGAAAAAGTGTGACAGAGCTGGGGAAAGTGGAGGATTGGACTTAGAAAAAAGCAGGTTAACACCACAGAGTGAAGGGCATGTGAGGCTGGCGATGATGAATTTCCAGTGACTCCAATATGCTAGGCTGTGTTGGCATATTAATATTTCACAAACCAATGGAATTGGAACCAATACAAATACATCTCTCTACCATAAATCATGCAAGAACTGCTGTTACTATCACACAGACACACCCAGAACTTTAATTGTCTCTGTCCCTTCTTTATCTGGAACAGCTGTGATGTACTCATTCATCAACTGTCCTTTTCTTTTAGTAAAGTCTCCAGTTTCCGTATCTGGAACAGATATAGGACTTTCATGACCAAGAAAGCATGTTTCACCTTAGGAAAGGCAAAAAGAAACACCTTGAGCAATGTGAGATCACTTTCTGTAAGACCAGAAATGTGCCTAGAGATATCACCAACCTCCATCTTTTTTTCAACTACAGAGGAATCTTAAAAAGTGATTTTTGTGTAGTTTAAAAAAAGATTTTTAAAAAAAAAAAACACTCATAAAATTTCACTTCTTCTTCTTGTGTTAAAACTTAGTAATTTACTAAAAAGTAGCACAGTCATAGATGGTATGAACACAGTCACCTAATTATGTAATAATATAATGGCATCCTTGTATGTGTGCAGACATGGAGAGATGCTTCAATAAAAAATAAAAATGGTTATTTCCAGTGGTAGGATGTTGGGTTGTTATTTTCCTCTTTCTATCTTCTGTGCTGCTATATTTTACTGAGTTGTTTCATTTTCAGAAAAAACAATGTCATGATTCTTTAAAACAGATGCTCTGGTTTTATACAAATAAACCAATGTGAGTGAACTACTAAGTTTTTGGTTTCTTAGTTGCAATTTGGTCAAACTGACCCAAGCCTATAAATTTAAAACTTTTCATTAGTTGTTTAAGAGTAGTGTAGATAAACTTTATGTTGGTTAAAAATATATAAAACTCACCCTTGCAAAGCTTTATGAATTTGTCTGCACTTTTCCTTCAACACTGCAAAAATACCTGGATGAAAAAAAATACATTTGAGAGTCTATCTGGAACGTATAATAGTACTAACCTTAAAATATTTTTGAAGACCCAGATCAAGTTCATCAATCTAAAATGCTACATATCCTTCTACATACTAGCAGAGCCAGGAATTCATACTCTCCTGAAGGCCCAAGGTTCTCTGGTGCGTGCTAACCAGCCCCTTCTCACCTCACTAATCCCACTTTCAACAAACCTGGAATGATGCTTTCAAGAGCAATCAATGCCTCTTGTTCTCATCAAGATCCTTGAGATAATCTGGCTAAGAATCAAAGGGTACAAATGTACTGCTTATTTCTTTATCCTAAACAATTTGGTGAAAAATCAACTGTAGTAATTTTTACAATCTTTTCTTGATATCTTCCTTTCATTGAAGGAAAATCCCAAAACTAACGTATCTGATCAGAAGGTAGGAGAGTGCCATGCCATCTGAGAAGCAAGCACATGAATGAGCACAGAGACACACATTTTCAGAAATACTGTACTAGGTAGGGCCTACTGCTCTCTTTCTGTTTTAAGCTTTGGAAAGGTGGTACTGTCACAGCCAAAGGTCACATTTTAAATTCTTAGTTGACTTTTAATTTTTCCCACTGAGTACATTCTTTGCTGGCAAACCAGGCGTAGCCCTAGTACCAACTGATGATTCAAAGGCTAAAGGTGAAAACTCACAATGTTTATAAAATTACATAGATAAAAAAGCAGCATGCTTTGGCTGAAAAAAACTATTAACTAAATAAGGACTGGCTTATTTACAGCAATGGAATGTTTAGGCCCAGAACTGGCTGAGTCCCTCCTTCTCCCAGCATCTCCATCCACTAGCTGAGCCAGCCTTGCTTTGGCTCTGGCTCTGGCTCCAAGCACAGGAGAAAAGCTCTGACCCCAGGTCCCTTGGGCAGGAACAACTTCACTGCCATTCTTCCTACGAACGCCAGATCATGTAATTCCAAGCCAGAGTTTTGTCTGGCAAGTAATTTCTCCAGTAAGTAAACCAGTAACACAACTAATGCAACCTGAAATTTCTTTGATTCTTGGGTTTTTAAAGGGTTATACCTGGATTCTCTTCCATGATGTTGAGGGCCTCGATTGCTGCAGCAGCTAACAGGGGAGGTAATGAAGCTGAAAAGCAGTATCCCTGGCCGGAAAGTCGCTGAGAAGAAACAAATGAGTTGAAGACATATATACATTCGTTGTCCTTTCTAGGTAAACATTTGAAAGTCATCGGTTCTCTAGAACAACTACTGAACAGTGTGTACATGTGGTGAGGGGGTAAGATCCAGCCATAAATAAATGTTATACGTGTAACAGAAACAAGACTTTTTGCTAAATGAGAGATCATTTCTAAATAGAAATATTTTGAGTGATTTTAAAAAAATTGACATTTAAATAAAAACTGTGTGATATTACTAAGTAAAATTTTGTAGTTACATTTTGAGGTGACCAATGGAGCAATTAGTTTCAGTTTTAGCTCCTATTTTTAAAAAGGACCCACCTGATGGTCAATTACAAAAGACCTGCCACAGCAGAAACCTCCAATAGAAGCAAGTGCATTCTCCATGTTGGCACTGATAAGATCAATATCATCTATCTGCCAGAAAAGGAGGAGTAACAGTCATTCCACAGTTAAAAGGAAAAAAGGCCAACTTGAAGCCTAGGGACAAAATTTAACAGCATTAAACTGTCTGTTAATATCTAGATTCAAACTGCCTATCTAGGTGAAAATAAAAAATACACCATACAACATCTATTGCTGAATGAAGTGTAGTTTCATGGCCCATTTCTGAAACTGTCTCATTTTATACATTTTTACCATTTCATTATACATGGCAAATTAACTCACAGCAAAGACAGACAAATTGTAAGATAAAACCCAAAGCTGTCTGATATTAAAAGTAGTCAGAGGTACAAAATAAAACTATTTCCTTGCTAAAACAGTGGTCTACCTGGCCTTCCCCATGTGATGGACTTGAGATAAATAAAAATAAGTCTGTTGAAGTTTTGAGCACTTTTTTTTTTTTGACGGAGTCTTCCTGTGTCATTAGGCAGGCGTGCAGTGGCGCAATCTTGGTTCACCACAACCTCCGCCTCCTGGGTTCAAGCGATTCTCCTGCCTCAGGCTCCCAAGTAGCTGGGACTACAGGCATGTGCCACCACACCTGGCTAAGTTTTTGTATTTTTAGTAGTGTAGGGGTTTCACCATGTTAGCCAGGATGGTTTTGATATATCTTTTGATCTCGTGACCCGTCCGCGTTGGCCTCCCAAAGTGCTGAGATTACAGGAGTGAGCCACCTCGCCCAGCCTTGAGTACTTTATTCTTGTATTCAATTTGCCTTTTGGCATTTCATATATCAGTTTATCCAAATGTCATGGCAATGGAATCTTTGACCAACTGGACAGCAGAAGAACCTAATGTGCTCTCATGACCTAACAGGCTTTGAGTCCTACATCTTTCTGACTGCTCAGAACTCCTTTGCGTTCCCATCTCCAACCCTCAGCACCAAGTTCCATTCTGGGCACACAGCAGGTATTCAATCATTACTTACTGATGGCCATGTTAATGAGCTGTCAGAACACACCCAGTGTTTTCCTAAGTGTTTCATAGATCCAACAGAGAAACTCTGCACTCCTACTCTTTTTAAAAACATTTTTAAACCTTTCATTATGAAAAATTTCAAGCCTGAACAAAATAGAACAGAACAAAGAATCTCCATCACCCAGATTTAATCATTATCAATTCAAGGACAACCTTGCTTCATCTACATCCCCTACCACTCTCATCATTTCTTTGTAGTGAATCCCAGACTTCATGGGGTTTCATCTGTGAACATTTCACTGTGTATTTCTAAAAGATAAAAACGCTTTCAAAAACATAATCACAAAACTAGTATCACACTTAAGACGTTAACAATTTTTAAATGTCAAATGTAAATTTGATGTTAAATATGTTCGTATATTCAGTGTTCAAATATCTCTGGATTGTCTCACCAATTTTTTTTTAACAGCATTTGTTTGAATCAGGATCCAAATAAAGCCCATACATTCTGCTCTCTATTCCCAGGCACTCATATTTCCTCAGTGACAACTGCTGGAAGCATTCAGAAAACTACAACAGTGATGTTCAAGTCTTTTCCTTCATAAAAATTTTCATGCCTTAAAAAAGGCTGTAGTGTGCTGCTAAATTTGCTTGAATTACATTTCCATTTATCTTTCCATTTACCTCCCTGGTACATGTAACTGCTGAATGTCAGTCTGCCTTAGAGGAGGTGCTTCCATCTAACCTCACAGGATATTCACTCTGCTCTACATTTTTCTCCGGGACTATACGGTGGTGGGATGTAGATAATCTAAGGCAATTTTACACTTTATAGTTCAACTCTGTAACATAGGTTGCACAGCTTTTTGCACATGTTTTGGAGAAAAAGCTTCCTGTAACTCTTCCCGTGGTGGTTGGTAAGACAGTTGTTCAAGACTGGCTGACTTCCTCGGCCCTGAGGCTCCATAAGCAAAACCCACTATAGGCACTATGGGCAGTCTGGGTCAGTTTCCCTCAGAAAAGGAAGCATGATACCTCACTCTCAGTTTGGGACTTTAAGTTAAGAGGTTTTGCTGAATGCATGCCAGTGGTGTTTCTGACACACACATACACACACACACGCCCAGCCCCACCCATGTATATCTATCTCCCATAAACTCATTATATAGAATACAGATTTTTAAATGTTAGAAACAATATCTTTTCTCTGCCATCATGAATACTTTTGAAAAGACTACTCAGGAAATTCTTAATGATTTTAAGAAATAATTGGAAGGCAAAATTTAACCATTTCTAGAGAAGAGACACTAAAAGCCAATTCAAATGCAACTATGCAAACACGGCATAAACCACGGCTACCCACTTTGAGTTTGTAAGTTCAGAAGGAAGATGGGTTCCCCTGGTCTGGCTGACTAGACCCAACCTGGGCTCAGTGAGGTGACAGACACCAAAGTTTCGTGACCCTTCAAACTGATGACGAACACTGTCTTGTGCCTATAAAAATGCATGCCTAGCAGAATGGAATTACATGTTTCCTATAAGAGGGAAAATGTTCCTAAAAAGGGGAACTTACATTGATTCCATAGTGTTCAGTGACTCCTCGGCCATGCTCTCCTAGGACTCCAAATGAAAGGCTTTCCTCCAGGAAGATTCTTGCTTTGTATTTGTATTTTAACTTAACCTAAGTGTTACATAACGGTTAAAATACTAATGATCAGCATCATAAAGAACACATTGCAAAGAAAAAAATTAAGGTTAAAAGTGTGTATAGTTGACCTTCAATACTTGTGAATTCTGTATGTGCAAATTCATCTACTTACTAAAATTTATTTGCAACCTCCAAATCAGTACTTTTTTTTCCTGTCATCACAGGCATGCGCATGTGCAGAGCAGTGAAGAATTTGAATTAGCTGACATGTGTTTTCCCAGGTGAGGGCAAACAGGCAACTGTTTCAGCTCTGATACTGTGAATAAGTACCCTTTTCATGGCCAATTTATTGCCATTTTTTTGGTACTTTTGTGCTTTTTGTTGGTGATTTTGCTATTTACAGTGGCCCCCAAGTGTCATGCTAAAGTGCTATTATCCCTATGTCCAAGAAGGCTGTAATGTCCCTCATGGAGAAAATCTGTGTGTTAGAGAAGCTTTGTTTAGGCATGAGTTACAGTGCAATGAATCAGCAGACATTAAATAAGACACCTTTAAATAAAAACACACATAAAGCAAGTTTTTTGTCAACTGGTTGATGAAAATGTTGTAACCAGAGTCTCAGAGAAACCTAACCTTATTATCTGCCCTAGCAGCAATAGTTTAGTATTTCCTATTCCAGTGTTCATGGCAACTTCATAGAATTTAAGTTGGGTGAATGATGAGAATCAATTGTACTTTAAATGGTCTAAAATGATTCAACTTAACAGAGACAGCACAATACTGGTTTTTTTTTTTTTTTTTTGAGACATAGTCTTGCTCTGCCACCCAGGCTGAAGTGCAGTGGCAGGATCATGGCTCACTGCAGCCTTGACCTCCTGGGCTCAAGTGATTCTCCCACCTCAGCCCCACAAAGTGTTAAGATTACAGGTGTGAGCCACCATGCCCAGCTTCAATGCTTATCTACACTTGGACTGTTCCTACATTTCAGTTTTCGTTTCACTGTTCTGGGTGTGTATTTGCCCATTAGTACTGCTTCATTACTGTAGCCCTATAATAAACAGTTCTAGTATCTTCTGGTTCATTACCTCCCTCACATCATTCTATCAGCTGTTGACACTCTTACGAAAACAGAAAGAAGAAAACAAATACATCTTTTTTATTATACTTAAAATATATTTAGATTTCCACAGAAATAATGAAAAAAAAATTAAAAATAACATATGAAACCCTTATTTTGAGTCCTTATTCAACTAACAGATGGCTAGATTAAAATCTCAATGGCTGAACGCAAGGGTGGTTCAACATGGAAAGCTCAAATACGTATTACATACACATTGGTAGAATGTAGGGGGAAAACCCCCACATGATCATCCCTATAGATGGAGAAAAAAAACATTTGACAAAATCCAACAACCTCTCAAAACACTCAACAAATTAGAAATAGGAAGGAACTTCCTCAACCTGATAAAGGGTTATTATAAAAACTTCACAGCTAACATCATACTCAATGGTAGAAGCCTGAAAGCTTTCCTTATAAGATCAGGAACAAGACAAGGCTCACTTTCGCCACCTCTAGTTAACACTGTAGTGGAGGTCCTAGCCAGAACGATCAGGTGAGAAAGATGAAAAGGCATCCAAATTGAAAAGAAACAACCAAAACCATCTTTATTCAGAGATAACATAATCTGATATATAGAATAAGATTCACAAAAGTACTATTTGAGGTAATAAATTCAGCCTAACTTACATCATGCAAAAGCCAACACACAAAAATCTGTTGTTATTTCTATAAACTAGCAGTAAACAATCCATAAAGGAAATTGAGGAAACAATTTCATTTATAATAGAATAAAAAAAATAAAATACTTAGTAAGAAATTTAACCAAAGAGGTGCAGGATATGTATACTGAAAACCACAAAACACTCCTGAAGAAAATATCTAAATAAATGGAAATGTCCCAAGTTCATGGACTGGAAGACTTAATATCATTAAGATGGCAATAATTCCCAAAGCAAATTATTCAATGCAATTTCCATCAAAATCCCAACAATACTTCTTACGGCAATGAAAAAGCTAATCCTAAAATTCAAATGGAATTTCAAGACACCCCAACTAGCTAAAACAATTCTGAAAAAGAACAAAGTTGAACTCACATGTCCTGATTTCAAAACTCACTACAAAGCTACAATAATTGACACAGTGTGGTACTGGCATAAGGACAGACATATAGAAAAATGAAACAGAATAGAGTCTAGAAATAAACCCCTATATCTGTGGTCAATTAATTTCAACAAGGGTGCCACGACCAATCAATGGGGAAACAGAAGTCTTTTCAACAAATGATGCAGGCAAAACTGGATAACCACTTGCAAAAGAATGAAATTGGACCACTTCATCATAGCATATGCAAAAATTAACTCCAATGAACTACAGACCTAAATGTAAGATTGAAAACTATAAACACGGGAAAATACCACAGTAAATCTTGATAATTTTGGATTAAACCAAAATTTCTAAAATAAAACATGAAAGCACAAGGAACAAAACAGATAAATGAGATATCAACAAAATAAAAAAAAATTGTGTGTCAAAGAACACTATCAAATAGATGAAATGAACCCCACAAAATGGGAGAAAATATTTGCAAATCATATGTCTGATAAACATCTAGTATCCAGAACATATAAAGAATTCTTTTAAAACAAAAAGACAACCCAATTTAAAAAATGGGCAAAGCACCTGAAAAGATATTTCTCCAAAGATATATGAATGGCCAAAAAACCAAAAAACCAAAAAACAAACACACACACACACACACACACATACACACACACGAAAAGAGGCTCAACATCATTAGTTCTTTGGGAAACACAAATCAAAACCACAGTGAGATACTACCTCATGCTCACTAGGGTGGCTAAAACAAACCAACAAATAAACCCAGAAAACAACAAGCACTGGCAAAGATGTAGAGAAACTGTAACCCTGGTACATAGCTGACGGGAATGTAAAATGGTGCAATCGCTGTGAAAAACGGTATGTCAGTTTCTCATTAAGTTAAACATAGAATTACCATGTAATCCAGCAATTACACTGCTAGACATATACATAAAAGAACTGAAAACAGGAATTCAAACAAATACTTGTACACAAATGTTCACAATAGCACTATTCACAATAGCAAAAAGGTATAAAGAACCCAAATATCCATCTGTGGATGAACATATAAAACAAAATGTGGTATTATCCATACAATGGACTATTACTTAGCATTAAAAAGGTATGAAATACTGATACATTTATACAATGTTAATGAACTTTTAAAATATTACATTAAGTGAATGAAGCCAGAAAGAAAAGGTCACATATTATATGATGCCACCATTTACAGGAAATATCCAGAAAAGGTAAATCCATAGAGACAGAAAGCAGATTGGTGGTTGCTGGGAGCTAGAGGGAGGAGAAAATGGGGAGTGACTATTTAATGGGTTGGAGGTCTTCTTTTGCGGCGATGAAAAGGTTTTGGACCTAGAGTTGATGGCTGTACACATGGTAAATGTAATAAATGTGACTGTTCTGTACAGTTTAAATTGGTTAATTTTGTGTTATGTGAATTTCACCTCAATGAAGAAAATCTCAATGGTCATGGTTTCTAAAAACAGTATGTTGCTTTCACTATTAAAAAGCTAAGTTTTGGCTGGGTGTGGGGGTTCACACCTGTAATCCCAGCACTTTGGGAGGCTGACGTGGGAGGATCACCTAAGGTCAGGAGTTCAAGACCAGCCTGACCAACAAGGAGAAACCCTGTCTCTACTAAAAACACAAAATTAGCTGGGTGTGGTGGCGCATGCCTGTATTCCCAGCTACTCAGGGGGCTGAGGCAGGAGAATCGCTTGAACCTGGGAGGTGGAGGTTGCAGTGAGCTGAGATTGCGCCACTGCACTCCAGCCTGGGCAACAAGAGCAAAACTCTTGTCTCAAAAAAAAAAAAAAAAAAAGCTAAGTGTTACAAGATATGTATCATATGCTTTCATTCATATGCAATTTTACAAAAGGTAAAACTAATCTACAAGAATAGAAAGTAGATTAATGGGGCCAACGGGTACTAACTATAAAGAGGCATGAGGGAACTTTCTGGATAAAGTTTTCTTTCTGGATAAACATTTTTTCTTTTTGTTTTTTTTTTTTTACCCTGACTTGACAAAAAAGGAAAAAATTAGCTGAGTGTGGTGGCATGTGCCTGTGGTCCCAGCTAATTCAGAAAGCTAAGGTGGAAGGAACACTTGAGTCCAGGAGGGCAAGGCTGCAGTGAGCTGTGTTCACATCACTGCACTCCAGCCTGGGCAACAGAGCAGTCTTGATTACTCTTTGAAAGCCAGCACTGGCATTCAGTGTTGTTCTTTTTCTCTGATCTGAGCAAAATATTCTTATGATGCCTACTGTGCAAAGCAACGCAGACACTATATACTAAAAGTGGCCATAAACAAAGGACACATCTGTCAAACAGTCCAAATATTAAAATTACGACTAAACATGGTTGCTTACCAATTCTGGAAGAGGACAAATAGTTCCAGTATTCATATACAATCCTTCTACTACAATGAAACGCCGAGTTACACGAGCCTTGCGAGGATTCTTTAAAAGAGAAAAAGCAGACATCTTAAATGTCAGTAACTCTAAAGACAAGATCTGTTACATATTCCCTAGAACTTTCACCTTCCAAGGTGTATTCCTAAAAAAAATATTCGGAATGAATTTAAAGCTCAATGTTTGCAATTGCTTATTGTGAAATGAACAAGTGCTATCTTCTCTTAGACGTGTTTTTCAGTTCACAGCATTAGCTAGGTGACCTCACACACACACAAACTAATTAGGCACTCTGAGAATATTAAAACACAAACAAAACCCTCCAACCCTAGCACGACTGGGAAGAGCCCTAAGGGAACTTTCTAAAGAAATGGGAATGTTTTACATCCCCAAGATTACTGGGTTACATCGGTATAACCACTGGTCAAAATCGTATGGCTGTATTCATATAGTTCAATGTCTGTAAATTTATCCAAAACAACTATGATGAAGATCATCATCATGAAGATGGGGTAAGGAGCAGATGGTACAAGAATGATGTAATACTGATAACAAAGCTGGTAGAAGGGTAGAGAGGGGGCTTCACTATACCACTGTGTTTCCTTCTTATATGATAGCATTTTTCCATAACAAAAAGTCAAAAAACTCAAATCCTGTTTTCCTTTCCCCTCCCAAAAACAGGGGGTAACCCTCTTCCTTCCTCTCTCCCCACTGATCTATTATCGGGTCAAGTAAAATCTGACTATGACCTTGTCCAGTGATGTTCCCAGGTGGTGGAGTGAAGAGGTCTCCCCCTTTTTTTTTTTTTTTGAGAAGAGGTCTGGCTCTGTCGCCCAGGCTAGAGTGCAGTGGCATGATCTCGGTTCACGGTTCACTGCAACCTCCACCTCCTGGGTTCAAGCAATTCTCTGTTTCAGTCTCCAGAGTAGCTGGGTACAGGAGCCCACCACCATGCCCGGCTAATTTTTGTACTTTCAGTAGAGATGGGGTTTCACCATCTTGCCCAGGCTTGTCGTGGACTCCTGATGTGATCCACCCACCTCGACCTCCCAAAGTGCTGGGCTTACAGGAGTGAGCCACTGCACCTAGATGAGGTCTCCTTTTCAAACAACAGACACCTCCACACACCCCACTCACAGCAAGTCGTTAATAAATCTCTCTCCATGTGTGAAACTGTACATTCTTCAGGGGTGCAGGACTGCAAAAACACTGAGATCCACAGACAGAGTTTGCCATTACCTTCCTACTCAGAGGTTTCTCGCCTCTAAGATTCTGCTCCAATGGACAATTAGAAATGATCAGAATTGGAAAGTATCATAGTAATGCTTTAAGGGGTATTTTACAACCCACAGCAGTAGCATTAAAAAAAAAAAGTTTGTAGAGGAATATAAAAGTATACATGACTGACTTTGCTCAATCATCTTCACTCTGTCAACTCACAACTGAAGCTGGGGAGCTAGCAATGTGATAGCAGTGATCGATGAAGAGATGCCACCCTAATTTCTACAAAGGGCATGCTATACCTCTGCCTGTCTTTTTTAAGGAAAAACATTTGTCTTACATTTAAAAATATTCAATGTAGGATTCTTGGGAAATGAAAAAGTACAAAAAGAATTTTAAAAATTAGCTAGTCATACTACATGGTGATAATTTTTATCTTTCTTGTATAAGCATATAAATTACTTTGTTCAAAATCAGGATTTTACTATAGTTTTAGGACTTGATTTTAAAAAACCATTTGCTGTGAGCATTTCTAAATTATTTAGGATTACATGATTTTAACGGGGATGTTCTATCTGTGAGTACACCATAAACTACTTAACAATTTCCCTCATGTTGGATTTAGTTGTTCCCCTCATTTGCTTTTTCATATCACAATATGAATATCCTTCAGCATGTGACATCATTTCTGATAACTTTTTTCAAACACCATCACAGGAATGGGTCAAAGGGCACGGAAAGACTAGGATCCTGCAATGTATCTGCCCATTTACCTTCTAGAAAGGCAGTGCCAATTTAAACTCTTTCCAGTGTCATAGGAACACTCTTTGTCTTACTACACCTGTGTTGGCATTGACTATTACTATTTAAAATGTGCCAGGCAAAACTACTTGCCTAATTTCCTTAATTCTTAGTGAGGCCAGGCTATTTTTCACTTGTTCATTGTTATGTATATTCCTTTTATGAAGTACTGTTCATATCTACTGACCATTCTTTAAGAATAATTAATGTGGCACAAGAGTACCCTGTAGGAAAAGGGATAAGAAACAATATATGAACCACAGCACTTGGGAAATGGACAAAGAAAACATTCAAAGTGTTAACGGTTAGATTATTTATGTGAAAATGAAACTGAAAATGAGTATTTCTAAAAACCAAAATGTAAAGTTACTTAGAAAGCCTACTCTTGGCAAGGAAAATATAAATTAATTAGTAAAAAAGTAAAAATTATAAAGTAGAAATAAATTTCAAGATACTTAATTTTATTTCTTATTGTTGCTCATTAAAAAAAAATTCCACGGTTTACAGATTTTTTTTATTTTTATTTTTAAGATGGAGTCTCGCACTGCCGCCCGGGCTGAAGTGCAGTGGCATGATCTCAGCTCATTGCAACCTCTGCCTCCTGGATTCAAGCGATTCTCCTGCCTTAGCCTCCCTAGTAGCTGATATTACAGGCGCCCGCCACCATGTCCAGCTAAATTTTTATATTTTTAGTAGAGACAGGGTTTCACCATGTTGACCAGGCTAGTCTCAAACTCCTGACCTACTGATCCACCTGCCTGAGCCTCCCAAAGTACTGGGATTACAGGTGTGAGCCACTGTGCCTGGCCAGCTTACAGATCTTGTAGAAAAATAAGCACATACAAATCTTGAATCTGACGTTTTTCAAATTTATACAATATTAACTTGGCAAAACATATGGCACCAGACTGCAGTTCTATTACTGAATGCAGACTAGCATTCTATTACTGAATCATCGTAAGTAACATCTTTTTATAATTTGTAGAAAAAATTAATCAGTGGAATGGGCTGTTTTAAGATTTTCCCTACAGATTTTTCTAAGTCGTGTGAATGTGAAACATTAGCCTATAGCAGATTTAGCATAAAATGTCAAGTTCATGCATATTCATCACAACAATGTGTATATTCATGAAGTGCTGCACTTAGATTGACACCTAAACAAAGATGACAGAATCCTAAATGAATAATGTAAATATTTGGAAAATTGAAAACACAAAATTAAGAAATGTGATGAGTATTTTTATCATTTATTCTAGTTATGAATAAGTTGCACTGGCAAAGTCTGCTTTGAAGTGTGTCTGAAATGAAGACACACCTCACGGTGCCTTGCTCAGAACCACAGATCTGAACTCCTTTACTTACCTGTGTTGTCAGGGGAAAATAAATTACAATTTTAACAGTAATGCTTTGAACACACTTCCTCTGTTCCACTCTCTAATCAGAACACCAAGAAGCTACTTCCAAACCACCATCACCTGGGGTTACGTAGTTTCTAGGGAGGAAAGAACTGAAAACAGGGCTGCAAGCTGGAAGGAGACCATGCTAGGGGCAGTCAGTTCCCACAGGCAGCAGCTGCTCAGAGCGGGATACTGGCGGTGTAGGGAGAAAGGCCTTCACTTTGTTCATATATTAATATAATAAGCTTGCTGCCATTCTTTCGTTGTGTAATTGATACATGATTTATTCTGGTATGAATAAGCCTATTCTGAATTCACTAAGTACATGTAATTAAAGCCCTATTAAGTTTTGGTGTCATTATGCTTGGCTGAGAGTGGACATCTCCCCGCCTCACCAAGTGTGTGCTGTTTTTCACCCTCTTCTGATCTCTTAGAAGGCTGCTTGGATTACCTCCCCCCAATTTGCTATATATAATTACGGCAATGACAAGGCAATTACAATCAGACTTGGCTCTTCAACAAGAAGTACATCTAATAAGCAGGAACACCCTTCTTAATATCCAAATGTGATCTGCAGGCAAGATTTCATGACAAATTACCATTTCATATATAATTTAGCTGGTTAGAAAGTACAAAAGAACTGTATAATTTTCTTCAAAAGAATCATACCTTTTGATCTTCGATCTCTTGTTCTTTCAGTAGTCGCTCGAGGTCAGCCATGTCATTATGCTTAAATAACTTAATATCACTACGTGATGCCTGTAATCCTTTCTGAATAGCAAAGCAGGCAGCTCTATCTCTGCAAGGAAGAGAGACCCACCAAATTGGGTTTAAAGGGTCTTGTCAACATTCTCAAAAGAAATGCTTTTCTTTTAAGCTGAACAATCACTGACTGTTAACATGAGCATAGCAAATAAGTAAAATGTTTGAATATTTACATGTCACTGTTTGCTCTTCATTCCACTTGTCCTTTTCACATAACTACCATATTTAATCTACCCCAAGATGCACACTCTCGCTATATATTAACATCTCCAAAATCAGCGTGCATCTTACTATGGATGACTTATCAGTTTATTCACATACTTTTCTAAGAAACATAAAATACTGGTGTGCCTCACCATCAGTGGCATCTGATTTGACTGACACATTACTCTGCCATTATTTTACCCTGAAAAGTAATACTGTCAGCTCAGCTAGATAGAAAACTTTTAGATACTAACTACTGTGGTTAAACACCACAGGAAAAAATGGGTGGTATCCAAGCCCATCCATGTCAGCAAAGGCTGAGCAGGGAACCTAGACTTTGATCCTCAAGAGGCTGTAACAAGGTGATGCACCTCCTAGTCAGGGAAGGTCAAGTAGGAAGCTGAGCCTGTTATTCCTATCAGTTGATAACAAGTGGACCGCCTCCAACCCCATTGTGGTGTCAGCAAAGAACACACAGAGAGCCCTAACTTCCACCTATGCCTGGCAGTAGTGGAGAGTCAGAACTATCACCAACACCCAGCAGCAACAAAGAAACCCCCAATAGTGTCAATGGAGGCTGAGTAGAGCCCCTGGATTGTCCCTCCTCCTGGAAGAGTAATGAGGCAGCAGTCCCCCAACCCCTTGTTGGAACCATGTCAGAGGAAGCCAAATAAAAGAGATAGCTTAAACTAGACATGGACTACAACAGCGTAATATGAAAGTATCTAGGTTTCCATCAAATATCCCTTATATCAAGAACCAGAAGATATCAAGTACAATGAAACAACAAATGCCAATAGTGGGATGACAGCGATATCAAGATTATTTTACAATAATTTTAGAGCAGCCACGATAAAAATATTTTAATGAGCTATCATGAAGACACCTGAAGCAAATGAAATAAAAAGCCTCCGTGATGAAATGGAAGATACAAAGATACCTAGATATGCACTAAATAAAGAAGCTAAAAAATTTCAGATGCAAGAGCTGATAAAACTGAAAAAAGAAACAGACAAATCCACAATTATAGTTGGAAACTTCATTATCCCTCAACAACTGATAGAGGAACTAGACAGAAAATCAGCAAGATAGAAGAACTCAAAAACACCATCAACCAAAAAAATTTAATTGACATTTATAGAACACTCCACTGAATAGCAGCAGAATACCCATTTTTTAAGTGCCCATGTAACATATTCTAAAATAGACTACAGTATTAACCATAAACCAAACTACAACAAATGTAAAGTCCCCACACACCTGAAAAGTAAACACTACACTTCTAAATAATCCATAGGTCAAAGGGAAAGTCTAAGCTGGACACAGGGGTGCGTGGCTGTAGTTCCAACTGCCCAGGAGGCTGAAGCAAAAGAATCCATTGAGCTCAGAAGTTCATGGCCAACTAGGGCAAAATAGTGAGACCCTACCTTTTAAAACAAAACAAAAATGAATTAAATACAAATGAAAACACAACACATCGAAATCTGTGAGACACAAAGTAGTGTTGAGAGGGCAATTCATAGAACTAAATGAACACACAAGAAAAGAGAAAAAGTTTCAAATTAATCATTTAAGCTCCTACCTCAAAATCAAGAAAAAGAACAAAACAAACCACAAGTAAGCAGAAGGCAGGAAAAGGCAGGAAATAATAAATAACAGAACTGACAATAAAAATGCAATAGAGAAAAACCAATGAAACAAAGAGCTGATTCTTTAAAAAGATCAATAAAACTGACAAACCCCTAACAAGACCAACAAAGAAAAAAGAAGAAAAGGCACAAATTATCAACACCAAGAGTGAAACAGAGTATATCACTGTAAACTCTATAGACATCAGAATAATAAGGAAACACCATGAATGGGACCCCACATATATATCTGACAACTTATGAAATGGACCAATTCCTTGAAAAACACGAACTACCTCAATTCATTCAATATAACATAATTTGAGTAGCCTGATAAATACTAAGGAAACTGAATTCAGAATTAACATACTTGCAAAAAAGAAATCTCCAGGCCCAAACAATTAAATAATTAAAAATAATTCTATAGAAATAGCTCCACAAAATAGAAGACAGAACACTTCCCAACTGATTCAATGAAGTGTTATTCTGCTACCAAAACCAAAGTAAGTATCAAGAAAAGTATACTATAGGACAGTCTCCCTCATGAACACAGATTCAAAATCCTTAACAAAAGATTGGCAAATAGAATATAGCTATATATATACATACGTATATACCCCCCACCACGCACACACACACCCACACACACAAACACACCCCATAACCAAGTGGTGTTTATTCCAGGTATACAAGGCTGGTTCAATATTTGAAAATAAATCAATGTTATTAATAGACTAAAAAAGAAAAATTTACACATTAACAGACTATAAAAGAAAAATCACATGATTGTATCAATAATACAGAAAAAGTAGTCAGCCAAATTCAACAGTGATTTACAATGAAAATGCTCAGAAAAAAAGGATGGGGTGCAGGAAAGTGGATGTAATATAGAGCATCTGTAAGAAATCTGCACCTAGCATTACACTTATTGGTGAAAGATTAAATGCTTAGATTTCTAAGATCAGGAACAGGGCAAGAAAGTCTTCTCTTACTACTCTTAACACAGTCCTGGATGTTCTTGCCAGTGCAATAAGGCAATAAAGGAAATAAAAAGTATATAGATCAGAAAATAAAACTATTTACAGATGACATGGCAACTGTCTGCATGGAAAATCCTAAGCAATCTAGAAAAACAGTTCCTAGAGCTAATTAAGTGATTTTGGCAAGGCTGCAGGATATAAGATCAGCACACAAAAAATCCATTTCATTTCTATATATTAGTAATGAATACGTGGACATCAAAATTTGTATTTGCAAACCACATATCTGGTAAAGAACTATGATCTAGAATGCATAAAGAACTCTCGAAACTCATTAGCATAAAAACAAATCATACAACTAGAAAATGAACAAAAGGCATGAAAAGACATTTCACTGAAGAGATGGCAAATATGAATATAAATGGATGTTCAACATCATTAGCCATCAGAAAAATATAAATTTCTCTACCCACCTATCAGACTGGCTGAAAAAGCAGTGACAATACCAAATGCTTCTGAGGACGTGGAGAAACGTGATCACTCATATATTGCTGATGGGAATGTAAAATGGTATAGACACTATGGAAAATAGTTTGGCAGTTCCTGAAAAATCTAAATATGCAATACTATAAACCTAGCAACTGCATTCCTTGGCACGTATACCATAGAAATAAAAACTTATGTTCACATAGCATGAATGTACATGAATGTTTAGAGCAGCTTTTTTTTTTTTTTTTAATAGCACAAAGCTGGAAACAACCCAGATGTCTTTAATAGGTTACTGGTTCAATAAATGGTGGTACCTTCATGCCATGGAGTAATAGTTAACAATCAAAAGGAACCAACTCTGGATACAAGCAACAACTTGGATAAATCATCAGAGAATTACGCTGAATGAAAAAGCCAACCCCAAAGCGTTGCCTACTGGATGATTCCACCTGTGTAACATTCTTAGAATGACAAAATTATATAAATAGAGAACAGATTAGTGGTTGCCAGGGGTTAAGGAGTGGGCAGGTGGGAGGAATGTGGATATAACAACATGAAGGATCCTTGTGGTGACAGAAATGTTCTGTACCTTGACAATTACAAATTCAATATCCTGGCCTTTAAACTGTTTGTCTTGCAAGAGGTCCCCACTGAAAGAGACTTAGTAAAAAGTACACAGGATTTCTGTATTATTTCTTACAAGTGCTTTTGAATCTACAATTATCTGAATGTAAAAAGTTGAATTTTAAAAAGATCTGTCAAGTAACATGAACACAGACTTAGTGGAGTGATAGGACAGACTTAAGTCCATGAATGACCACTGTACTGAGACCCACTATTAGCAAAGCACAAAGGATTAACACTGTTTACTGAAAGGAAGGAAATGAAGCAGTAGACAGTGTCTATGCCTGACAAATTTATCAAAACCAATTTACCAAACCCCATGTTTACCTCTAGTACTCCTACACTCAGACACATTTCAGGTAGAATATAATATTTAAAATTATGTAGCAGACTAAACAGGTCAGCAACTTACTGGAAACTGAAGTTTTAAGACACTGGGAATAATACATGGAAGTGAATTTAGTCTATATTTCCTAGCAGCTAAAACCAAAAAGACAATGTAGTATTTACGAAATGAAGCATACAAGTTCACCAGTAACCATATACTTTTTCTGGACGTAAACTCACAAAGAATTTATAGTCAGGTGCTTGTGTTTAAAGTGCCACTGAATGACACTGCAGCTGTCTCTAACTCTGCTTTTACTAAAAACCTAGAAATACTTTAAGTCAATGGCACTCCAGTCTGTGATGAGTCTTTCAGATTATTTTTTAAATTATGTGCAAGAAATTAATAAAAATGTTCATTTTTATGGTCATATTAGTATACTACTTAGACTCAGGACATTCCCTGTAGTGCTCCTGTTGCAGGGCTATGGTGAGGAATGGGTCACATGTACCCCCAGAAGCCCCAGGTAGAGTCAGTTCTGCAGTAAAGTGTGATAGAAAGTTCTGCTGCTGCACAAGCAAGAGTTCCAACAGTGAGTGGTAAGTAAGAGGCCAGTGCAGGGTTCGAGGGAGGGCAGGCTCTACCATACAGGCACCTGGACCCCTATTGTGAGCTCCAGCTTCCTTTCATTCATTTACTGAACTAGTATTTATTGATCATTACTAAATGATATATACCATTCTAAGTAATGGGCTCCCAGCAAGAAACAGAAGCAAATAACTACACAGATATAAAATTATAAACTGTTACAAGTTCTACAAAAGTACAGTAAGTACGAAGCAAGTGAGCAGGGCAGAGTGTGTGTGTGTCTGTGTGAGGGAGGGAGGCTTGAGAAGCAGGGTGACCTTGACAAGCAGTTTGGGTGCTACTATGAGATAATAGGATAAATAAGGATAATAAATTCTCTCTGGCTGTAAGATTTTGTCCACATGCAGCATAGGTCTTGACCTGCTGAGAAGTGTGGGAAGCCTTCCCTGCAGACGTGACCTATGTGTAGGATGAGAAGGAATTAAAGAGGAGAGGAGAGGAGGAACAGTGTCTGGTCAGAGTTACGAGTATTTGCAAGGGCCTTGAAGTGAGAGGACACTGGGTGCAAGACTGGCAAGGCTATAGCTTAAACACCTCAGGGAAAATGGTACAAAATGAGACTGAAAAAGTGGTGCAGAGCTCACAAAATCATAGAAAGGACTTGTGTCTTCATTTTAGGAACAACAGAAGCTCCACATTGTATTCAATGAAGTGTGACACAATAGGATTTATTTTTAAAAGGTTACTCTGGCTATGGTGTTGGAAAAAAGGAAATAAAAGTAAATTTGAGACCCAAATTTTAGCCCACTCCAAGGACGACAGGGGCTTGGCTTGGTGCAGCAGAAGCTTCTGCCTGTTTAATCAGCAGCCCGAGCCCTGCTAGCCCTTGCTTGGCTGCCCTCTGCCCTTGCCCTTCACAGTAAACCACGGTAGCAGGCATTCACAACACACATGCGAGTGTGAAGATCCACTTGTAGGTAGTCAAGGAAGTGTCTAAGCCATGGGTCCTCTATCTTAATAAGCCAGGAAGCAAGACCAGCTGAGACCAGGAGACAGGGTGAGTGGGTGATGAGACATGGAGAGACTTTGCCAGGCGGTCTAAGTGATCACGGACTAGGATACCACACAGCCCCAGAGCTACACAAAGGCAGACAGCTGTCCTCATCTGGACACTGATAAGTAATTATCACGGCAGATAAATGACTACAGACACCTTTAAGCATCTTTTAAGTGAAGGTTTCACAAATTTTGAAACTTTTGGTGAGGTGACTACTTCTTGAAAAACAACAAAAAGTAATATTTTATGCAGATAACTTCTAATGAAGTATTTCTCTAAGACGATCAGTATTATTTCAAAGAAACTGCTATTAGAAAACTACGTAAAGGTTACTTACACAAATACAATGTCCCCTCTCTTAGAGTAGGCAGGAATAGCACTGGCTATGGTGGCAAATCCATATGAGTATATAATGGCTTCTTCTGTCTTCATAAATTTTGCCAGGCGGTCTTCCAAATCCAAATGAACATCTATTTCAGTTAGAAAAGTGAAATGGTTAAATTGTCTTATAATTCTTTCTCGCTACTAAAGAATAAATAAAAGAACACAAGCGGTATAATTATCCATACTTTCACCTTATGGCCAAAATGGAGTTGTTTTAAAATGATAAATTACATAAGATCTATAAAAATAATTCTAGGCCCACACTACTTCTAAAATACATGAACGAAATCAGCTACTCATCTATCTGTAAAATGTGTTACTGGGGCAGCTCCAACTTTTGAGTTATGCTTTGATATCACTCTACTGTAAGACTTCAAGGCCTACCAAGTTTCCCTGCTTTAACTGCCCTCAACCAAAACCACTGAGGCCTCACCAACGTCTGATGTTAACTTATTAATGTCTGTTTGCATTTCAGCAAAAAGAAGCCTGTATACTTCGCGTCAAGACAGTGACACTTAGAACTCCAGTGACCCCTCCTCTAACAATCTGTGTCAGCACTTAGTAGTGGCACCTCCCATCACTTTCTGGGGCTGGGTTTCTGTCTGAATTTCTTATAAGTGCAGTGAAGAATTCAAACTTACAGTACAAAAGGAAATGTAGTCCTTTTAGAGAAGCACCGTAAGGAGAATGTTGACATAATAATGAGGATACAGTATAATTATTAGACGGACATGTTTTATTTTCCTCTTAAATCATGGTTCCTTGTTATAACCTTTCACCTCTCAGACTGAATCCAGAGGCTTCACGCCCTGGGATGGAGGACCAGTGATGCTTGAAATAAAGAGGCCACTGGCTAGCTTAGAATCTTAAAACTTAAGCGGTCTTAAAATGAGACATTATCAAGCAGGGAAAGGAATTTCTAAAAATTCCTTTAGCTCTTTTAACTATGGCAGGATCCAAGCCTGGAGGACTAGATAACAGAGTTTCACAACAGGCCCTGCGTGGGGAGAGCTAGAAGCGGCCAGGCCCTCCAGCTTTAGAGAGCTATGGGAAAAAGGAGGGAAATCAGAGGCTACAGAGTTGGAGTTTGAGACCCAGGATGAGGAAGCCGTGGTGTATCTACTGATGAGAACCCAAGCATGGGCAATGGCAGGCGGTCTGGGCATTCCTGAGCTAGGGGCAGTATAGAGGGCTGACAGCCTGGCAGGAGGCAGTGTATTCACAGACTTCCTAAAGAACATTACAGAACTGTTAAAACATTAATTCCATTCCTATCAAATAGTGAGAAAATATGAGGCATGCTTCTTATTTGTACGTTAAAATATATATAAACACAGTCAATATCATTTGATTTCCATAACCAGTTATAGTTATTTTATAAAATGGACATTTTTCACTATACCAATATTAAATGTGGGACTTTACGACAACACACAGAGTTTAGAAGAACATGTCCCAGTTGATCTTCAAGTCTCAGATCTCTGACATTACAATCACACGAAATCCAAGGCTGTGATCCCTTGTATGACAGCCACCCTCTAGGAGAGATGCTATCAGAACAGGTTTCAGGCAAAATCTAGCAAGAAAGAGGAAAGCAGCCAAGCAGCCGAGCATGGGTTACTCTCGGGTATGTCTTCCTTCTCATCCTCATCTGAGCTCCATCACTTTGCCACTTCTCACATTCCCGGGTAAGGAGGCCTCCTTCAAATTATAATGGTGTTTCTAATTGAAAATATCTGCCACAAACCTTCACAATTCAGACAGAAGGACCCAGGCCACAGTGGTTTGCTTTCATTTGGTATCTCCATTTCAAAAAGGAAACATGCTATGTATACAAACTATTTTTACTAAACACAAAAGGAATTTTAAGTCATTCTGTAGACTTCTCGGCTCTAAATGACTCTTTTTATTGATGATAATGAGACTGCAAAACTGAATGTGACCCTGTTTCAGGACTTTACAATGTGTTACCTAGTTGATGAAAATTAGCATGTTACAAATCTTTCCCATCATTACGTATACTCATAACTGTTTATATATAGTTGCCATAAAGTGTGAAGAAGAATCTCTCAATAATAAATCAATGACTTATTGGTTCTAGTGTAGTCTTGAAAGCTCAAAAAGGCAAGTCTTTTCCTTCTATCAAGAGACGCTGGGTTTTAGCTGATGTCAACCTTGCAAAGCAGGTTTTGTGATAGGTAAATATGGGTATCTGCAGAACTTGTGTCTCTTGATGAGCCTTTGTGCGATCAAGAAACTCTCAGTCCAAGGGAGCGGGAGGCAGCAAGCAGGAATACTACAAGTGTACTCACTTTTCTTCGACTTTTGATGTCCATATCTACTGTGTGTATGATCCACTTCACTAACTGGAAATGTAGACTTGCATGGAATAAAACTAAAGCACTATATTCTCCAATTCACTGTTAGCAATAAACATGGTAAAGAAGTGGCCATGGGACCGCACACCTCACAGCCCTTAGCATTTTCTTGCATTTGTTTATCTGCTTGTCTGGCTCCCTCACCAGAGCCTCAGGGACAGGAGGCCTCACTACCTCTGTGATCACAGAGCTCAGACTGTAGGCAGGCCTGGGAGTTCAGCCCTGGGCAGCCTTGGTGCCTTCCTCTGTCAAACAGCGGTGACAGTCCTACCTTCCTCAAGGGTTAGTAGGAGGACCGCATGAGTTAAATGCTGGTAAGACACTTAGAACACTGCCTGGAACGAGCAATATGCCATTTAAGAGTTGGTTTAATTACATCAATATTTGTAGAATAAAAGGTTTTATTTTAAAAGTAAAAGCCTGGTCACACTTTAGGCAGTCTTCTAATTAAGCTACCTGAATTCTGAATAGTTAAGACTATCTTCTAATAAAAGCCACTTGTTCAGCTTCTCACAAGGTGGTCAGATTATGGCCTTCCTGGTTGTGTTCCAGAGAAAACACCATAAAACACCTGAGTTCAGGACAGTTTAGAAACAAACTATGTTTTCTCTTAAGGCCTTCATATTTTTGCATACAAAGTGTCCTTAAAAAAAAAATCCCTAGAGACAGGGACAAGTTTTCTTCTTAAGAATATAAATGATAGCCCTTAGGTACTCACTAGAACATATAGGGCCAAATGTTTTTCATGTTTTCACATGCAGCATCTTATGCGATCCCTACCAAATTGTTTTAAAGTCGTGCAAGCAATGACTGTTCCTACCTACACCTGAGAAAACCATGATCCCATGACTGGTAAGAAGTGGCAGATCTAGGAATTTTATGACCAAATGTTCTTCTTACTGGAACAGGTAGTCATGGATCAGCTGACTGTTCTAAAACAAAGAAGCCAAATATTTTTATAAACTACTGAAATGAACAACTGTTTAGACTGGCTCTGGAACACAATTAAATGCTATTATCTCTCATAATGAAACCTTGCCACCCAATTGTTTCTGACCTAGTTTAAGACAATGAGTCATTACATATGCAAAACAGACCAAAGATAAATCACAGGTGAATAAGACCTAAATGTACTAAAAACAAAACAAAGAAACAAACAAACAAAAAGTTCACCAACAGACAATATCCTAAGTACCCTAGAGTCCCACTGGCCTTAGAGGAAAGGAAGGCTCCACAACTCAATAAAATCAATCGCTCAGTTCTAAAATATGCATCAGTGGGTGGGAAGAATCTAGTTCACAGTCCTAAGGAAACTGTTCTAATAACTTGTTTAATTTTCTACCTGTCAGGCCTCTAGGAGGTAGGGGACTGTTAGGGGACTGTTAGCCTTAAAAAAACGAGATGAATCTTAACTCAATCATCGATCCATTTACTTTTTCTGAATTAATCATTTAACATAAATGTTACCATGAAATCGTACACAACAGAGAATGTTTAAAAGAAATTTACTCTTACAAGTGATTCACATTCACTATTTCAAGAGTTGAGAAGAAAGCTACAAGGGGTGTGCTTTCAAACTAGATGCCCGAATGTGATAGTCTGGGGGTCGGGGAAGACAATATTAAAAGCAATCATGTGGCAGTCCAGGGAAAGTGATTCTACACCTCGAATTAAACCCTTCAATAATACATAAGCAACTGTAAACAAGAGAAACAGGGCTTCATGTCTGCATTATTGCTTGGTGCAAAACGCAAATATCCCCTGCCCATTTAGAATAATTTAATTATACAGGGTATTTTAGATATAAAATTTAGCCTTAGATAACTTCAAGTAGCTTCTCTGATTGTATCTAATGCTAAAATTTCAAGGTATTTTAATAAAACTGTTAGTAATTCAAGTTATTGCTTCCAGAATGAAAAAGGACATAGAAAAAAATCCTGTCAGAAATCAAAAAAGTACAAATATGGGCAATATATATATTTAAAGAAAGGAAAAAAGATGACAAGACGGGCACCTGTTAAGAATGAATAAAACCCTGGTTATCTGAAGGACAATGCACTCAGAAAACACTACACATTACTTTAAGTTGTGGATTTGGTGTCTTGTTTGAAAACAATCCCACTGCAAATTATTTTGCAACCTTTGTCCAGAAGCCACAGTCTGTCTGAACCCTCACCTTCACCTATAGCTTTAGCATAAAGATGACTCAGTGACTAATAATGTGGCTTTCAGAGGATCCAACGCACAATTGTGCATTCATCATACTGCCTCTGGCAGCCCATTTAAGCACCAGAAAGATCAAATCCAGTTTAAATTTCAAACACTCACGTCAACAGCAAAGTACAGAACAATGTGTATCATACGCTAGCATTTTTCTAAGAATGGGGGAAAAATACATGTGTGGAAGTGGTTCGCATATAGTGGAAAAAGGTCTCTGGAAGAATTAACAAGAAACTACTGACAGTAGCTTGTCTTTTTAAGGGGGTAGGATGGCAGTGGCGAAAACAGAACCTGAGGTTAGGAAATTTCCCATGTCTATCTCTGTACACTTTTTGAAGTTTCTATCACGTATTGAATTACCCAATCAAGAAAATTAATTTAAAACCCATTAATCTAAAGACCTCGTGTTTAGAAGCATCTAGCATGCTATTATGCAGGTGATCCAAATGGAAAGGTGACTGGGCTATTTTAACGATATATTTCACAGCTTTGAGAAAACTTGTCTTGAAGATTTGAAGCTATCACATTGGACTTGGCAATAAGTCTCTCATCTATCTTTCCAGATCAAGACTCAAGCAGGGGCTAAGTCACGCATGTCAATAAAACCCATTAGAAAGAGAGGCTTTTAAGAAAACAATTCCTTTACCTCAGCAAACAGTCACAGAAAGCAAGCCTTCATCAGATTACAGTCAACAATCCCACAAAACATGACTCTTTTAGTTTACCTGGCAAGAAAATAATTCCCTACCAATTAAAAACCAAGCAAACAACCTGTTCGCATTAGACTAGAGGAAAATGAGAGGATCTGATAGGAGCTCATTTCTTTGAACTTGCCATCAAGAATGGGAATCAGGATACTTGGTTTCTATTCTTTTTTTTTTCAGATGGTCTCACTCTGTCATCCAGGCTGAACTGCAGTGATGTGAACAGGGCTCACTGCAGCCTCAGCCTCCTGGAATCAAGTGATCCTCTTGCCTCAGTCTCCTTTGTAGCTGGGATTATAGGTGCATGCTAGTGTCCAGCTAATTTTTTAATCTTTTTGTAAACACGGGGTCTCACTATGTTACCCAGGCTAGTCTCAAATGCCTAGGCTCAAGCAGTCCTCCCTTCTCAGCCTCCCAAAATGCTAGGATTACAGGCGTGAGCCACTAATCCAGGCCAGTTTCTAATTTTAGGGACAGAACTAAAGATTTTTAAAGATCTCTTCCAGCTGTAGGATTCTTGGACACTAATTCTCATGACTCGTTTCCAAGACAACTAATGTAACCACCAAACCAGCTAAGGGGTAAAGTAAGGTGCTCCCTTACATTAAAAAAACACAAAAGTAAAAAACTGTTAAAGCAAAAAATGCAAAAAGATCCAGAAATGGAAATGAGGATGGAAGTCGGAAGACAGTTCCCTTGTTTTACCTTCCCCACATTTCGACATTTTGTAAGCCAAAATGTTATTTTCAGCAATAAATTCCTTTGAACAATTTTTAATTAATTAATTTTTTTTTTTGAGATGGTGTCTCACTCTGTCGCCCAGGCTGGAGTGCAGTGGCCCAATCTTGGCTCACTACAACCTCCGCCTTCAGAGTTCAAGCCATTCTCCTGCCTTAGTCTCCCAAGTAGCTGGGATTTCAGGTATCTGCCATCACGCCTGGCTAATTTTTGTATTTTTAGTAGAGACGGGGTTTCACCATGTTGGCCAGGCTGGTTTTCAACTCCTGACCTCAGGTGATCTGCCCGCCTTTGCCTCCCAAAGTGCTGGGATTGTAGGCGTTAGCCACTGTGCTGGGCCTAAAATAGAATCTCAACTATTGAAAGCAGTTGTTTGAAAAAAAAAAACCACAACAGAAACTTACCAAATGTGCCATAAAATCCTCTGGGTCCACAAGTCCCCACGCCATACTTCTTTAGAGATGCTAAAGCTGCTGCCTTGATTGAAGTTAAAGAATTACATTTTAATCATTTATCTTTTAGGAGTTCAAAATGAACATTTCCTATTCTTTAACCCACATAGTTCCTTCTTCCTCCACTTAGTTGTTAGAACTATGACAACTCTAACAGAATATAAAGACAAGACAGATGTAAAGACAGAGGTATGATTTAAAACATGGAAAAGTTATATTAGCCTGATTCTCAAAACCGGTTAACTTTTCAGCATTTGAGGGCCTAAGTCTTTCCTGGAAAATGCTTGTTGGCCCACAATCCCAGTAGGAGAAACAGCAATTTCCTAAACCCTTCTCCAACTACTCCCCAGGTCTGGCCTGTTCAGATCTGTGGTTGTTGCTCAACACTGAGCCTCATAAGACACTCTTGTCTCCCTCTGTCTAGGTCCAGCTCACAACTCTATCAGACAAAAAGTAATGGGAAAAACTTGCATAGCCCTTTCCAATCCTCTAATTTTTTTTTTTTTTTTTTTGAGACAGAGTCTTGCTCTGTTGTCCAGGCTAGAGTGCAGTGGCACCATCTTGGCTCACTGTAACCTCTGCCTCCCAGGTTCAAGAGATTCTCCCACCTCAGCCTCCCCAGTAGCTGGGACTACAGGTGTGTGCCACCATGCCCAGCTAATTTTTGTAATTTTTGGTAGAGATAGGGTTTCACCATGTTGGCTAGGCTGGTCTTGAACTCCCGACCTCAAGTGATCCACCACGCCTGGCCTGCATTTGTCTTTTATGTCCAGTTTCTTAAATCATAATGTTATCTGTCCACTTCAGCATTATGTGCTACTCACCTTAACCCTAGGATTATCCAACAATCCAAGAAAATTAAATGAGGCAAAGTTTATACATTCTTTTCCATTCACCACAATTTTGTGGCTTGGAGGGCTAGGGAAGAGATAAAGAGTGGTACACGTCAATTACACATTCATGTTACATGCTATCATATTACCTTGGTGGCAGGCACAACAACATGCTGATGTCATCCTACCCTATTTGCATATCGGTCTTTGATTTCTTGTCTTTAAAAAGTAATATTAGAGCATGGTACATTAAAATATTTTTCCACAAATTTTATTTTTAATAAACTACCTGTACTACTAAAATAAAAAAGAAAAATAAGCTAGAATTCCAAGATGAATGAATGGCAAATCTTAAATGCTTTGGTTTTAAAACTTGCTTAAGAATGAAGTTGCTAAATAAAGTATCTCAGAAAAATCTGGAATAAGCCAAACAGGAAGAAAATAGAAAATAAGATCAAAGGTAAGAACGGGCAGAGTGACTTATCATCTTGTACAGTTAAGTGACTTAAAAAGAAATGTCATCTATAGGAAGCCACTAAAGAATAAGTGGGATATGTCCCCAACGTCTAAAGTTAATGCTGGAATGCTGTTTAAGAGGAATCCTCACACTCCTGGGGAGTGGGGAGAATGTGGGTGGCAGCTATACTTGAGCCGGATGTGAGCCCAGCTGGGACAGGCGAATGTGCTCCTGAGCATACTTGTGTTAAGTCCTCTACTGATCTATACGCCAGCCATGTGCCACGCTTCAAAATCATGGGCTCAAATTATGGGTTGCAAACTGTTAAAAAGCTGTGAGACCAAGTTAGTCACAATCAGCCTATTTTAAACAGAGGAAACAGTAAAAGAAAGGAAAGTATCAGAACCATGGCACAGGGTGAATGAAGGAACTATGTATCTGTATTGGTCCACATACTGGGTTGCTCTACAAAATGCACTGCAGCCAGAAAAGATGGAGAAACGCTATTCTCATCGATACCTTTTAACAGCATTGGTCATCCATGAGAAAACACAGATGCTGAGAAACCAGGAAAAGAAAAGAATGACAACTTGAAGGAAATTCATGAAAGCTGACTAACTCATACAAAAGGCAAGAAGACTCAGTGAAAAGAACATGGGTTGTAGAGTCTGTCAGACAGATCCTGTCTGCATTACAGCTACTGATGACTCCAGAAGCTTAGGGACATCACTGACCTCCGTGATCCTCAGTTTCTTCAACACTAAAGCAGAGAGAGAACCTATTTCTCAGGGAAATTGCTATTATAAAAGTGCCTGGCCCATAAGAGGTGCTCTCTAAATATTTTCTTTCTTCTTCCCTAAGGCTTCAAGGGCTTCTCTTTCAAATCCAGTGCCACTCACCTTCTCAACTGTATTCTGATTCCATCATGTTATTTAGGTTCCTACTTCTCAGGGTTTCCTTAAGTTTCCTAAGTCCTCCCTGATTCCATAGTCAGGCACTGTCAGTTACAAAAAGATAAACAAAACAAAACACCTAGGTAGACACCCTTGTACTAAAGGTGCTATGAACGCTGAGACCATTCTATAAAAACTGTAATACACAGAAAACAAACTATTAAGTACATCCCAAACCCCTGACAACGGCTCAAAAGCTATCAGGAGGCAGTATGATGCAATACAGGGATGCTATTTCTGTCTAGTGCTTGGAGTAGGGAAGGAACAAAGTTTCCATTGAGATACCGAAGTCTCAGACCTGTGCCCCATGCAGCCTAGCAGGAATAAGTCATAACAAGCACTTGATACAGGAATCCTGGAACCTAAAATCTTACAGAGTATGCTGCAGAAGCAAGTAAAACCAACCAGAAAGTCATCTCCACAATCAAGACCTGAGAGAACTCAAAAGAGAGAAAACAACTTAACCAGTCAAAAACCACAACCTGACCATGAGTGAGAGTCAGCAGGCGAATCATACAGAAGGGCCACCGCACAAGAATGCAAAGATGCTGGACTCTAGGAAGTGCTGAAGACCAAAAGTATAAATACAAGGAAAGGTTAAAAAGCTACTGACAAAAGGACAGGCTGGGCCGGGTGCGGTGGCTCATGCCTGTAATCCCAGCACTTTGGGAGGACGAGATGGGCAGATTACCTGAGGTCAGGAGTTCAAGACCAGCCTGACCAACATAGCGAAACCCCATTTCTACTAACAATACAAAAAAAATTAGCTGGGCATGGTGCTGCATGCCTGTAATCCCAGCTACTTGGGAAACTGAAGCAGAATTGCTCGAACCCAGGAGGCGGAAGTTGCAGTGAGTCAAGATTGCGCCATTGCACTCCAGCCTGAGCGACGAGAGCAAAATTCTGCCTCAAAAACAAACAAACAAAATCAAGGACATGCTAAATAGTCAAACATAACTTCCAGAAATAAAATCTAAGAGCCAATAAAATTAGAAATCCAAAAGATACATTAAATACCCCATCAGACACAACGGAAAAATGAAAAACAGAGCTGAGATTACCAAGAGATGTAAAAATATGAAAGAGTACATACTGAACATGGAGGATATGAAGGTTACAAGTACACTGAACATTAGTTCTACAGGGAAAAACTGGAGGAAAAAAGTGAGAGGCAATGTTTGAACAGATAACAGCTAAAACAATTCCAAATTCATGGAAGACAGGAGTTCAGACTGAAGTAGAAAAATGAATCCCAAGGATAAATATGAATTAATTACAAGATGCATGACAGTAAAACTGTAGAATTTTACAGATAAAAAGAATTGTGAAAGCCAGTTGAAAAAAACATAAGATGAACGACAATTAGACTGACACTAGTCTCCCTAGAACAGAGGCCAGGCCATGATGCAGAAATTCTCCAAAGGCTGCAGGGAAAATAACTATCCACTTAGAACTTGTTATCCGCTGACTGTCATCCAAGGAGGTAAAATAAAAACATTTCTCATTAGGAGATACAGATTACCTTCTCTGAATCTCCACATAACAATCTAATAGTGAATATACTTCAGAAAGAGTAGTTTTAAGCCCAAAGAAGCCATATGGATAAAAAAATAAATACCTAAAGATCAATAATAAGAAACTGGAATAGGTAAAGAAGGTGATTATCAAAAATAATAATCCTGGAGGGTATAAAATAAGTAGAAGTCAAATATCAGACCAGGACATCAAGAAACGGGGAGTGGGGACGGGGAACGACTTAAGTCGAAGGAGTCTAGTAAGTCCCTGTACTGCTAAGTAAGGAGGAGAGGAAGATTAATTAACATTTGGGGCACAGTAGCTCATGCCTGTAATCCCATCACTTTGGGAGGCCAAGATGGGTGGATCACTTGAGGTCTGGAGCCAGCCTGGCCAACATGGTGAAACCATGTCTCTATTAAAAATACAAAAAATATTAGCTGGGTGTGGTGGTGCATGACTATAACCCCATCTACTCTGGAGGCAGGAGAATCGCTTGAACCCAGGAGACAGATGCTGCAGTGAGCCGAGATGATGCCACTGCACTCAAGCCTGGGCAATAGAGTGAGACTGTCTCCAAAAAAAAAAAAAAAAAAAAAAAAGGACAGGAAATACTTATGTTAAGCATGAGGGGAAGAAAAGAATAAGGGAAGTCTAATCAAGAAAACCTAATCAAGCAGAAAAAATGCAAAGAAAAAAGAAATGAAAAATGTAAGGCTGGGAGTAGTGGCCTGTGATCCCAGCATTTCAGGAGGTTGAGGTGGGGGGATCACCTGATCCTAGTTTGGGCAACATGGTGAAACCCCATCTCTACAAAAAAAGTAGAAAAGTTAGTCAGACACAGTAGCATACACCTGTAGTTCCAACTACTTGGGAAGTTGAGGTGGAAGGATCACTTGAGCCTGGGAGGTAAAAGCTGCAGAGAGATTACACCACTGCACTCCAGCAAGACTCTGTCTCAAAAAAAAAAAAAAAAAAAAAAAAGTAAACGCCTGGTATTTAGAAAAAATGTTGACAGAAATAGCATCTACAACACATTTTCTCCTAGTTATAATCCTTGAGGTAACAGAGAGTACTATGCAGGTGACGTTTCAGTCTCTCATTATCACTGGGCACTCCCGTAATTACACTCCACTGTTATTGCAAGGTACCAACAGTTGCCAACCCAACATGTATTCTCCTGTTTTACACTGCCCTGGAACAAAAGACCACATCTGTCAGCTGCTTCTGAAACCAGGTGTGGCCAACGTTGCCTTAACCAAGCTGACAGGGCCACAAGGAGCCTCTTTTCTGTCCATTTGCCTGCCATCCTCCCTTAAGGTGACTTATGAATGGAAGTCACACACCTCAAGGGCAGAGGTCCAGGATGGTAACCTGGGTCCCTGATCATCTGTGGCAGTATCTCGCTGCACATTTGTGAAGGCAAATAAACTTCTACTTTGCTTAAGCCATGTAAGTTTGGGTTTCCTAATACATGCAGCTGTACCCACTACTAATTAATTACAAAAATGATCTCTAACAATGCTACATTTAGATGTTTTGAAGAAATCATTTTTTTAAAAAAAAGAGGTAAAATAACTTGACACAGATATTGTACAGATTTCCCATACATAATACATATTCCTGGGAGTGGGATTTCAAAATGAAGCTCTACACAACCAAGTAAGCACACCTTTTAAAGACCATAACAAAAAGCAACCCTATAAGGGGTCAAGTGTAGAATCACAAATACTGAGTGAGACTTGGGTAAAATTTTGAGGGATAGCAACATACAGAGATTCAAAAAGTTATGCATCAGACAGAAGTGAAACGGACAGACTTTAAACATAAATTGTTCAATGCTTCTAATGATAAATATGGTCTCCAAGATGCCTATAAAGAATTAGAATAAAACTACTGCATGGAGTAAAGGAAAGAGCAGTATTTTTGAATTTGTTATTTGCACAATGACATTTTAAATATATATGTGCAATTAAATTAATAAATCAAATAACATTATTTTTGCCTATTTCTTATATCTCTTTAAGTTTACATATCAAATTGGCCAAAAAACTGTTTTAAATGTTACTGGGAAAATTGTGAATCACCTCGTATTTCAGCAGATATTACTGTTAATTATACAAATGACTTAGTAATCGAAATAAATGTAAACAGGCTAAACGCCTCAGTTAAAAAATGATGATACTAAGATTATTTTTTAAATTCAGTTATGTACAAAAGAAACAACTACACATAATGACAGTAAAACTGAAAACAGAGTCTATCAATCACGTAACAACTAAATGAAAGCTGGTGTAGCTATACTGCTATCAGACAAATGGACTTTAAGGTAAAACATATTTATCGTTGGAAATAAGGGACATAGATGTAAAACTGCTGAACCCACATATACCTACTAACATACCTTCAAACTTAAACAATTTAAAAATAAAACAGAAAAGAATGAATCCACATGGTGGGTAATACTGTTATCTACTGTCTCTTTCTTTCTCATTCATTTACATATCAGACAGATATGGCTAAGACCATCAACTATCTGAATAATAATTAAAATGCTTGATGTAATGAACACAAGACACCTTGAATACAAGAAACATATAATATAAATTTTTGTAATAAAGCCATGGAACATTTGCAAAATTTACAATAAATAAGACATAAAGTCTCGACAAGAGCAGCAGAATCATTCAGAAAAGCTATCATCCAGAACATGTTTTCTAATTACACAGCAATAAATTATAAATTGCTGAGAAGAAGAAAACTCAAGGAAAACATTATGCTTTAGTCAAAGGAAAAAACTAAAATGAAAATTAGAAAATATTTAGGTCTGAATAACACGCATAAGAAGTATAGCCTATAGGCTGGGTGCAGTGGCTCACGCCTGTAATCCCATCACTTTGGGAGGCTGAGGTAGGTGGATCACAAGCTCAGGAGATCGAGACCATCCTGACCAACAAAAGAAACCCTAACTCTACTTTAAAAAAAAATAAATAAATAAAATTGGTTAAGTGTGATGGTGCAAACCTGCAGTCCCAGCTACTTGGGAGGCTAAAGCAGGAGAACCGCTTAAACCCAGGGGCAGAGTTTGCAGTGAGCTGAGATCTCGCCACTGCACTCCAGCCTGGTGACAGGGCGAGACTCCATCTCAAAAAAACAAATAAAACAAACAAACAAAAAAACAAGTATAGTCTACAGCTGGAATAGTACTTAGCAGGGAATTTATAGGATTAAACACAGACAGAAAAGTTCATTATCCCTCGTACACAATTTTGAAAGTTTGCAGCAAGTTCATTCAGTAGCAAAACCTGTCTTAAACAGATATGAAACTCTTTAGTGCTTTATTTATTTTACGGAATGAAACTATTCTGGGGATGCTGCCCAGACCGCATGAGAGTGGTCCTGTAATAAGAAATATTTACTTCATTATCTTTCAAAATCTTTTTTTAAGCCTGAATTCTGAATTACACTCAGGGTTTTGGAAAGAGATAGTGAATCAGTACTAGAAAAGATTAAAAATGTAAATTAAGTGTTCAACTAAGTCAGAAAATGGACAGAGTATATCTAAGAAATATATTAATAGAAGTTAAATAACAAGCAAGAATTTCAGAAAATACAACATGATAAAGAAAAGTCATGCAATGATCTTAGATGCAGAAATGGCATTTGGTAAAGTTCAACATCTATTTATAAAACTCAAATCAGAGGGGAATGGTCTCAAATTGATAAAACTACAATACCTAAAACCTACAGATATTAACTGGGAAACAACAAAGAAATTACTTTTAAGAATATGAACAAAACAAGGATGCTTGGTATCTTTTTACTATTCAGCATATTACTAAAGGCCATACCAGTAAAACTGTTAAGTCCAAAAATGTGAATAAACAAACAAGTATGTGTGTGCATGCACCCATACACATCTGAAGAGAGTCACATTGTTATCTGCAGGTGATACGATCACCTTATATAAAAAACGAAATCAAGAAACTATTGGATTCAATACTAATAGAGGTAACAAAATACAAAGTATCTACAATATCAAGAAAAATATAAAGACAGTAATAAATGATAAGATATACGATGGTCAGATGAAGGGATGGCTCAATATTTTAAAGATACTACCTTTTGCCAAAATAAACTATAAACTCAATGCAATCACAATTAAAATTACACCAAGATTTCTAACAGAGCTCTATAAACTTCAATAATTACAAAGGCAGATACAAGTCCAGGAATGGCTAACTGAATTTAGAAATAGGGAGGTGGTGCTTCACCAAAAGAAAGCAAATATTACAAACCCCTGTTAACAAGAGGTTTGGTACTGGAGCAGACAGGAGAGACCAACGAAAGCATCTAGAACTCAGTGGAACTGTGTGCATACGAATACCTGGAAAATGACAGCAGTTACCGCACAAACCACTAGGATTCACACAAATTTCTCTCTAGGGGTAAAGTTGAACAGCCAGGTACATAGCGAATTCCAGACACAGTAAAAACCTAAAAGTTATTTTAGAAAAGATAACCAAATGTGGAAGAATGTCTTTGGCACCTCAGGGTAGGAAATGGATTTCTTAACCAAGTCTCCAACCACGCATACCATAAGGCCAAAATGGATGCATTTGACCAAGTCAAAATTAAGAAATTTGGTTCAACGAAAGATACCAAAGACAAAGTTAACAGATGGGTGATAGAGAAGAGGTTTATTGTATTTCATTGAATCTAAGATGTCATAAGTTGTATTTTATCTATCACTAAGGAAGAGAAACAGTGTCAATTAAAATACAATAATATTTTCTTGTCATGTACAGCTTTTTAGTTTATGCTTAATGAAAAGGTCTATTATACCTTCTTAGACACAGATTTTTGTCACACTATGTTTGTACTTATGAAAAGGAAAATGCAAGATAAATCAGTCAAGATATTCCTATAATTTCTTTAGCCAAGTTCTGTCCCTCTCCTTTAGGTCACTGATTCCCCAAGTTTTCATACCGTATTCTCCGTCTTGCTCTAGGCAGTATCTTGGCATTTCATATGAGCATGCTCTCCTATCATTTCTGAGATTATCTGACATGTTAACTGTCACCCAGTCTCAAGTTCTGATGCTGGAACTTTCCTATTGAACTAATTGAATAGTTTTATCATCTCTGTAATCTAATCACATTTCTAGAAAGTAAGCTCATACTACCCAAGGCAACAGGAAATCTAACAAAGAGATCTTCAAAGCCTTTGTCATCACAGCCTTGGTGAGCCTCTGCTCTGCAGGTCTGGCCATTTCTCTGGCCATTAGTTGCCGCGTTGACCAGTAGGGCATACACCTCAACTGGAATGCTGACAGTAAGCCCGCCACCACCAGGTTCACTAACACATAGGCAATGACAACCACGTCACAAACTACCTTCCTGGCTGACAATGACTCATCAGTGACTCTGAGCAGCTTTTAAGATTCATCCCCACTTCAGCGATTTTAAACTAGGAAAAAACAGTATGTGTCTTAGAATCAATGTAATAGGGTACACTAAGTCAAAAACTAAGGATTAAAATCTACAAGGTATACAGAACCTTTGCTAATCAAAAGAAAGACTGGGAATTAAGTAGAAAAACAAGTAAAAGATTTGAAGAGGCATTCACATAAGTGAAAAACTCCAGCAGCTAAAAAGTAGATGAAATAATGCTCAAAGGCTCAAATAGTAAGAAAAACACAAAGAAAACAGTATTGCTAAACAGAGATGTAGGGAAAACTTGAATTCCCATATACTAACTCAGGGGACCGTACATGACATAGCAAAGTTCTACAGGAAAATTAGGTAGGCATATATCGGTATCCCATTCCTGATTCTACACCCCCAGAGAAATTCAATGGAATATTAAGGTTCATTAGGGAATATTAGTCACAGGATTATTTGCAGCAGTGGGAAATGGGGGGCAGGTTAAGTGTCTATCATGAGGAAAATGGAGAAGCAAAATTTGGTGGCCATACACAACAGAAGAATATGTAGCAGTCAAAAGAAATGAACAAGAAATACGTACAGCAACTCCACCTCTCTTTACTGACCCTGCTTTGATATTTCTTCATACCATTTAATATCAGCTAACATTAAAACCACTTCAACCCTTGATCTCTTCTGAAACCACACTCAGAAAGCACATGCAAAATGCCTAGAAAGTTTAAAGCTCTAAATCTCCCCAGACCAGAACAAAGAGAAGAGGTGACCAAATGCTGGAAACAGGAAAGCATATGGACAAGTTGTATTTGATAAGTCAAAGAGATCAGAGAGAAAGCCAAGCTTAGGCTGGAAGTGAAACGCCGAGCAGCGAAACACCGAGCAGCATGCTCCCTGAGGCACCAGCTTCCTTTAAACATGGGAAAATGGGAAAGGCTGACAATAGAAGGACTGGCCGGGTGCCTAAATAACAGGCAGTCACTCCCCTCCTCCACCCTGAAGAAAAACTAGAGATGTGCTCTCGGGAAAGGCTGTGTATAAACTGGAAGTCCTAAGAACGAGTGAAGGCAGGGGTGCCATTCTGAAGACAAAAATTAAGTGTCAGTTACATAATGAATGGTAAGACCCTGAGCCTCCTGCCTTCAACTCAGCTCCCAAATGGCGGAAAGCAGCTTTCTACCTGCAAAGTAACAGACTAGAGGACTCCTCTCCTGGGAAACACAAAGCCTAGAGAATAAAAACTATATATACTAAGCTTGGGGTCCCCTCAAATAAATGAACAGGTCCCTGTCTGATTATTCTAGTGTAAGTCCCCAGTCAAGGAGCCCACTCCATCCTCACCCCTCTGACACACAAATGGTAACTAAATGTGGTGATGGATGTATTAATTAACTTGATTGTGGACATTATTTCACAATGTGTATGTGTGTGTGTGTGTGTGTGTATAAAATACATAATATATATATAAAATCATCACATTATACACCTTGAATATTTACAACTTTTATTTGGCAATTATACCTCAATAGAGCTGAAGAAAAAGCCAAGCCTATTTTTACAGGGCTTTCAATGAGCATTTTAGTTTGTCATTCTTGAAAATAGACAGACCATCCCTACATTTATGGTCAACTGATTTTCAACACGACAACTCAGAAGCGAAATAATCTTTTCAACAAATGGTGCTAGGACAACTTGACATCCACCTGCAAAAAAGATGAAGATAGGCCTCTGCCTCACATCATACCCAAAAATTAACTCAAAATTAATTACAGACTAAACATAGGGCAAAAACTATAAACTGTTAGAAGACAGCAAGAAGTAAATCTTCGTAACCTTAGATTAAGCCAAAGATTTACAGATGACAAAAAAAACACAAACAAAAGGAAAAATATGTAAGTTGGACTTCATTAAAATAAAAAACTTTTGAATTTCAAAGATCACTATCAGAGAACTAAAATAAAGCCCCACAGAATGAAAAAAAAAATCTGCAAATCATATATCTGTCAAGGGATGAGTATTCAAAATATATAAAGAACTTTTACAATTTTAATGATAAAAACAACCCGCAATTTAAAACAGCCAAGTGATTAGACGTTTCGCCAAAGAAAATATATAAATGGCCAATGAGCAGATGAAAAGATGTTCAACATCATTAGTTATGTGGGAAATGCAAATTAAAGCAAGATCTCACTTCCCACCTACTAGGATGGCTATAATAAAATAGAAAATAGTAAGTGTTGCTGAGGATGTGAAGAAATTGTAAACCTCATATGTAGCTAGTGGGAATATAAAATGATGAAACTACTTTGGAAAACATTTTGGGGATTCCTCAAATGTTAAACACAGAGTTATCATACGACCCAGCAATTCTACTTCTAGGTATATGTCCAAGAAAAATTAAAACATTATGTCCACACAAAAATGTGTATACATTATTTCATAGCACTTTTGTTCATATATATTTTATTTTTTCATATACTCTTACGGGGGAAAAAACCCAATTGTGCATCAACTGATTAATGTATAAACAGAATGTGTATATCCATACAATGGAATATTATTTGGTGATAAAATGAAGTACGGATACATGCTACAATGTGGATGAGCTCTGAAAACATTATGGTAAGTGAAAGAAGCCAGAAACAAAGGCTAAGTACTGTTTATTCCTTTTAATGTGAAATGTCCAGAATACGCAAATCCATAAAAAAAAGTAGATATATGGCTGCTAAGGCCTGGGCAGAGGAAGGAATGGGAAGTGACTGCTACTGGCTTTGGGATTTCTTATGGGGTGATAAAAATGTTCTGGAATTAGATGGTGGTGATGGTTGCATAACTCTGGGAATATACTAAAAACCACTTAATTTTACACTTCAAACTGGTAGATTTTATGGTGTATAGATTATATATCAATAAGGCTGCTGTTTAAAGGAAAAAAACCTTATAGTTCAAAATGGTGGATTTTATAGTGTATAGATTATATATCAATATGGCTGCTATTAAAGGGAAAAAAATCTAAGTAAATTCACTTACTCTTGTGTCAACTCAGTATTGAATGTAAATAGATATTGCCTAAGTTGAAGGAAAGTAACACTCAGTGTATCACTATCAACAAAACACCCTTCAATTTTCTTATAGTTTCTGCAAACAATTTACATAATGTTCTTGATTACAATAAAAATATTCTCCATATTGAAAAAAAAGAAGGGATGTTAACAATCACCAGATATTGAGGAAGTGTCTAACAGATTAATGAAAATGGATAAAACAAACAGTATAGTGCGAAAGGGTAAAAACAAAAAATTTTAAGATGCGTAAGTTTAAAAAAAAAATCCATCTTCCATGACCCTTCTCTGGAGTCTATCTGGAATATATTGTAAACGAAGAGACAGGAAATAGCCAATGCAGGAGAGAGGAAATTCTCAAGCTAATGGTGATGGGACACTCCAGGGCCACCCTGTATAGCAGCTGCTTATAATGACCAGTCAGGACTGAAGCAGGATACACGAAGTACAAAGAAAGTGAATTCAATAGATAACTAATGTGTTTGAATATTCTGAATGGAGTTTTATACTCCTAGAGGAAAACAACACAAATCATAGACCAAAGTATAGAACCAAGCAAGTGACCAGAGATGATTAACTCTGGGGAAAAAAAAGTATCCAATAAAGAAAATACAGTTTCATAACACTGGCCCAACTAATGAGGATATTAATGAAGTCACAAAAATATAACCACTAAATTATCTAAGGACACATTATGCCATAACTGAACTCTTCCAGGAGAAAGGGCAGAGAAAGGCCACTGCACGAGCTGGGTCATGTTAGGGTCACCAGGGATCTATGCCACAGGCACCGGGCACTTGCTGGAGGAAGAGTACCTTCCCCCAATCCACACAAAGGCATGAAAGGAGCTATTCCAGGCCTGGGGACAGTGAGTGTAGGTGTGTTTTCAGAGAGCCAGTCTCAATCTCCTACAGTTATTGGATATATAGTCATATGCCACATAACGACATCTCAGTTGACAAAATGGACCACATATACAACAGTGGTCCTATAAGATTATAACACTGTATTTTTACTATACTGTTTTTTTTTTTTAAAGACAAGGTCTGGCTCTGTTACCCAGGCTGGAGGGCAGTGGCGCAATTTCGGCTCATTCCAACGTCCGTCTGCTGGGCTTGAGCCATCCTCCTACATCATCCACCCAAGTAGCTGGGACTACAGGCCTACACCACCACACCTAGCCAATCTTTTGCATTGTTTGGTAGAGATGGGTTTCATCCTCTTGCCCAGGTTGGTCACAAATTCCTGGGCTCAAGTGACCCGCCCACCTTAGCCTCCCAAAGTGCTGAGATTACAGGCATGAGCCACCATGCCTGGCCCTACTATACCTTCTCTATACTTAAATATATTTAGATACACAAATATAATTTTATTACAACTACTAGAGTATTCAGTAGAGTAACATGCTGTATAGTTTGTAACCTAGGAGCAATAGGCTATACCACACAGTCTAGGTGTGTACCAGGTTATACCACCTAGGTCTATGTAAGTCCACTCTACGATGCTTACACGACAATGGAATTACCTAACACATTTCTCAAAATGTATCCCTGTCATTAAGTAATGCATGACTGTAACAAAAACTGGGGGAAAAAAAAATAAGAAGAAAATAAAGAACAACAAAGGCAAGTTTCTTTAAAAAAAAAAAAAAAAAGGTAAATACCAGACAAAGAGCTAAAGAAATAGAAAGCTGTTACTTCTAAAGAGTGAAAATCTGGGGTGAGAATTGGTGGCATAGTAGATTGCGGTTTTTCTCACAAAAATTTTAAATTTAAATATGCATAAGTAATTAAAAGAACCTATCAGCCGGGCATGGTGGCTCATGTCTGTAATCCCAGCACTTTGGGAAGGTGAGGTGGGTGGAACACCAGAGGTCAAGAGTTCCAGACCAGCCTGGTCAACATGGCAAAACCCCATCTCTACTAAAAAATTACAAAAATTAGCCAGGTGTGGTGGTACATGCCCATAATCCCAGCTACTTGGGAGGCTGAGGCAGGAGAATCGCTTGAACCCGGGAGGCAGAGGTTGCAGTCAGCCAAGATTGTGCCACTGCACTCTAGCCTTGGCAAAGGAGTAAGACTGCCTCAAAAAAGAACCTATCAGTAAAATGTGATACAGCAACTGATAAGAAAAGTCATGATTATTTTTGAAAGAGATGCAGAAAACATATTTGAGGTAATATTCTGATTTAAGAAACTATCAAAATTTTTCCCTTAGTATACTAAGAAAAACAAAACAGTATCTGTAATTCAATATAGGTTATCTCTTAAAAACCACCTGGTACAGGAAAAGAAGACCATCATCGCCCCTCCTATTCAGCATTGAAGGAAAAGTAGCCTAGCCAGTGCATTAAGACAAGGAACAAGAAAAAAAAGATGCCTCTCACAATAGAAACAAAACCTCTCTGGTACCTAGATATAACTCTATTAAAAGATATGCAATGTCAATTTCCCATCTGTGATGCTGCACTATAGTCATGCAGGACATTACCATTGGGGGAAAGTAGGTAAAGGACATAAGGAATCTCACT
>CAUYLG010018055.1:0-15996 GCA_963573385.1 Cacajao melanocephalus
CCCAGGCTGGAGTACAGTGGTGCGATCTTGGCTCACTGCAACCTCCGCCTTCCGGGTTCAAGTGATTCTCCTGCCTCAGCCTCCCAAGTAGCTGGGATTACAGGCATGCATCACCACACCCAGCTAATTTTTGTATTTTTAGTAGAGATGGGGTTTCACCATGTTGACCAGGATGATCTCAATCTCTTGACCTCGTGATCTGCGCGCGTCGGCCTCCCAGTGTGTTGGGATTACAGGCGTGAGCCACTGTGCCTGAACGCTGGGACTTTAATTCCTATACCATGCTACTGTTCTCTTTGCTGCATTGCTTTACTTTAGGTCTTGTGTTCTTAATCTTTACTTTCTCCTGATGGGGACCATCTTCCATACTACAGGAATGCCACCTCTACTGCCACACAAACACTGGCACTAAGATTGGGAAACTTAAAGTCAACTGTTTCCTGTCTCAACCCATGCTCAGCCGCCTCAAGGCTCACTTTCTTTAGCTACTTTCTGTTATTTATGAACACATCTGTCTCCCCATTAGACCAGAAGTGACTTCAAGGACAGCAAACGTGACTTACCCATCTCCCCTGCTCCCTCCCTCCACATTCCAGAACACAGTCCAGTGCTCTGGACATAGTTGGAATTTGGCAAGCATTTGTTTAACGAATATGTTTAGGGAATTGTTTCTGTTCTTTTAAAGCCAAACTACTCATAAGGGTTAAAAATGTTAAACCTCATCTGTCACCTCTGAGATGGATGGCAGGGAAGATGAATAAACAGTCCGCTCCAGCTGTGGAAACACAGGCCCTGGGGAGCACCCAGCGAGCCCTCAAACCTGGAGACTAAGCAATCTGTAACACATGAGGCGATTTTTTAAGTCAGCAGTGGCCAGCGAATGAAAGGCTGTGTTTTCAGAGAAGAATGAACTGTAACTTCAGAGGACAGCTTCCTTTGTGGAGGTCTTAATAACCCAGTAAGCAATATTTTATGGATTTTTTGGTAATAGTTCTTATCTGAGAATGTCTGTGAGAGATTAAAGATGGTCACAAAGGCTTTGCTATTCTTTCCTTTGAGCAGTAGAATCTAACTCCCCTCTTCTTGAATTGGGGCTGGGCTTAGTGACTTGCTTAACTAATCAAATGCTGAGCAAGTAACACTTATGGCTTCCAAGTCTAAATCACAAGAAGCCATTGGCTTCCACCTTGACCTCTGGGCACACTCACTACTGGAACTCAGCCATTGTGCTGTGAGGAAGCCCAGGGAACCACGGAGAGGCCACATGGAGAGGAATCATGGCCTCCTGGGAAGAGCTGCAGCTGGAGCCCTGGCCGATAGCCAGCAGGGATTTGCCAGCCATGCGAGTAAATGGTCTTGGAGTGGATTCTTCAGCCCAGCCCAACTTCCCCATCTGATGCACATGAAGCAGAGAAGGGCCATTCCATCAAGACCTTCCTAGTTCCTGACTCAAAAAACAAAAAAAAAAAACTGTGAACAAAATGAAGACATTTCAAGCCACAAGCTGAAAACAGCAATAATGTTAAAACCAGCACAGTGAGAAACAGCTCCAAGTACACCGGATCAAAAAGCTCTTCACTTTATATGTGATTTTTCCCGAATATACCCACTTGTATTACATATTTGACCTGCCTTTACCTCTTGAGTCACGGTGTTTTAGGGAGAAACTGTTCACTTCATAGGTCAAAACTATGTCAAAGGAAGACGGGGGAAAAAAACAAAACCCCATGGCTCTGTTATTCTAAACTGAAATTGTAAGGGAATTAAAAGGTGGCAGTCGGCTCTTAAAAAAGTCAACACATAATCCTATGATTGATTTAAATCCAGATTTATGAAATTAAGAAAATCTAAGCCTTTAACTAGATCAAACAGTTACTAGATCAATTATTTCAGAGAAATGTTAGACCACTGGTATAAGGCCACCCTGATGAAAAAATAGGCAGAATAAAGATATCTTCCTACCTCTAACCTCCTAAGCCTGGCATTAAGTTGATTCACTTATCTTTGTAAGATCCTCTTTTAAAATGCAAACATTCTGAAGGTTCGTGCATTTACAGTTAACATAGCCTTCAGTTACTCACAAGTTAGGCTGAGTTACAGATTCCAGTTCACTGGGTAGAGGTGGGGAAAATGGGGTGGTTCTCGGTGAGCAGCGGGTAGCCTGCAAGGGGACATGTCACATGGGAGGGAGGGAGAAAGCTTGGGAGGCAGCAAGGTGTGAAAAAAGTGAGGTTGGAAGCATCTAAAAATGTCTTCTACTTTGCTGGCTTCCTTTAGACTGACCAAGCTACAGGGACTTATGAGAACCTTTGAAAAATACAAGGATAGAAAGGGTTAAACAAGACAGCCAGCAGTACTGAGTTGTTCCTTCCAATTAATAACTCTGTAGGGTCTTATAGTATTTTGCCTCTTTCCAATGTCACATCCTTGCTGGCCCCTACAACTGGTAGGATCCTCCTGGTGCTCTTTGAAATTGAGTCTGCTTGACCTCTTGAGTGACTGTGATTCTTAGCTGAACCAGATATTCCTGTCTTTGCTCTCCCCATGTAGCCTCAAATGCTCCTGGCCTTATAACTTGTCAGCTCATTATCAAGGTGTTCATAGAACAGTCAGAAACCCTAAAGGAAGAGAGTTAAACAGGTATTTTCCTCAGGGCCCACAGAAGCTCTCTGCTACACACTGACTAGGGAAGTCCCCATCACGGACCAAGTCCTTTGAGGACATGAGAGGAGAAGTACCCAGTTACTTTCACATAGTAGTTCATCTGAGATTAATATTTACCTGGTTCCAGTACTTTCCTCATTACACTAAAGAGCTTCTACACAGCCAAAAAAACAATCAACAGAGTAAACAGTCAACCTACACAATGGGAGAAAACATTCACGAACTATGCATCCAAAAAGAACTAGTATCCAAAATCTGTAAGGAACTCAGACAAATCAACAACAAAATAGCAAAAAACCCTGTTAAAAAAGTGGGCAGCCGGGCTCAGTGACTCACACCTGTAATCCTAGCACTTTGGGAGGCTGAGGTGGGCAGATCACCTGAAGTCTGGAGTTCGAGACCAGCCTGACCAACATGGAGAAACCCCATCTCTACCAAAAAATACAAAATTAGTTGGGCATGGTGATGTGCTCCTGTAATCCCAGCTACTCGAGAGGCTGAGGCAGGAGAATTGCTTGAACCCGGGAGGCGGAGGTTGCAGTGAACCGAGATCACACCGTTGTACTCCAGCCTGGGCAACAAGAGTGAAACTCCATCTCAAAAAGCAAACAAACAAACAAACAGTGGGCAAAGGACATGAACAGACACTTCTCAAAAGAAGACATACACATGGCCAACAAACATATGAAAAAATGCTCCACATCACTAATCATCAGAGAAATGCATATTAAAACTACAATGAGATACCATCTCATACTAATCAGAATGGCTGTTATTAAAAAGTCAACAAATAACACATTTTAGAGAGGATGCGGAGAAAAGAGAATGCCTATATACTGTTGGGAACATAAGTTAGTTCGGTCTCTATGGAAAACAGTAAGGAGCTTTCTCAAAGAACTAAACACAGGACTACCATTAGACCCAGCAATCTTACTACTGGGTATCTACTCAAAGGAAAAAAATAATTTTATCAAAAAGACACCTGCATTCACTGTTTATCACAGCACCATTGACAATAGCAAAGTCATGGAATCCATCTAAGTGTGCATCAATGATTGATTGGATTAAGAAAATATGGTGGCCTGGTGTGGTGGCTCACACCTGTAATCCCAGCACTTTGGGAGGCCAAGGCAGGTGGATTATCTGAGGTCAGGAGTTCGAGACCAGCCTGGCCAACATGGTGAAACTCTGTCTCTACTAAAAATACAAAAATTAGCTGGGCGTGGTGGCAAGTGCTTGTAGTACCAGCTACTTGGGAGGCCGAGGCGAGAGAATCACTTGAACCTGGGAGGCGGAGGTTGCAGTGAGCCAAGATCACGCCTTTTCACTCTAGCCTGGGCAACAAGAGTGAAACTCCATCTCAAAAAATATGTATATATACGGTACATATACACAATGGAATACTATGCAGTCATAAAAAATGAAATCATATCATTTTTAGCAACATGGATGGAACTGGAGGACATTATCCTAAGTGAAATAACTCAGAAACAGAAAATCAAATATGGCATGTTTTCTCTTATAGGTGGAAGCTAAATAATAGGTACATATTGACGCAAAGATGGAAACAATAGACACTGGGGAATCCAAATGGGGGCGGGGAGGAAAGTTGGAGGGCCAGGATCAAAAAACTACTTATCAGGCACTATGCTCTCTGTTTCGGTGGTGAGGCTAGAAGCCCAAACTTCACCATTACACAGTAGACCCATGTAATAGACCTGCACATGAAACCCTGAACCTAAAATGTAAAAAAATACTTTGCCTATTGATTGTTTCGTTTCTCTATATGGCTAATTAGTCACAGAGCAAAGACTATTCTGAGGAAAAACGGGCAATTTCCCCTCTGCTGTGCCCAACCCCATACACTTTCTTGGAGGTCTTTCTTCAAATGGGGGACCATTGTACGGGTGTCTATCTCTTTGAAGAAAAGGAGAGGGAAAATCTGAACTTTGAGGCTCTGTTTTTTTTTTTTTATCATAGTATTTTCCATCTTTTAATTTTTGTTCAACCTTATCTACTATGGCAGAAACTACCAATATCTGAGTTTTTCTTTTGGAGGCACGCAATTACACCATATTTCCCATCCTGTGGTATCTATGTGAGACTCTACAACTGATTCCTATCAACGTGACACATCTCAGAGAGGAGAGGTGTGTTACTTGGAGGCTCAGGTGTATCTGCTATGCTCTCTCAGTCTTTCTTTACACATCTCATAAATGTAGAGAGCTCTGGTGTACAGTCACAAGTTGGCAGATTCCTGTATCCCTGTATGATTGCATGGAGCAGAGCTCTCCATTGACCACATTGAAATGTGACTTGACTGGGAACTTTTTAATGTTATGTTACATTGTTTGTCTTAGCAATCAAGTCTACCCTGACTCATAATTGCCAGCTTTTTTCTCTTCTCCTCTCTTATCCTCCCTGGCCAAATGTTTGTTGGTACTCCGTTGCTGAGTCATTTCTTGAATCTTCAACTGACTAACTCACCAAAAGTTACTTATTAATGGACCTAGCTATTTGAAGATAGGGCAGGTATACTGTTCACCTTTGCACCTTTATTGTCATTCATGCAGTAGGTTCAATAAATAAATGTGTAAGGTGCTATTAATAAGATGTTGCTAAAATAGGTCCTTCTTCTTGAGGGGCTTACCTCAAATTGAGGAGACGAGATATATATCTATGTAAGGTAATATATGAAAAATGCCAATGGTTTGTTCAGAAAATAAGTGCAGCAGTAGATCAGAAGAGGAAGCTAATATACAGCCTACCCTAATTAAGGAAGTGTTCACATCAGGGAGGAAAGGTGAGCTAAGCTTAATGGGCAGGTAGGATTCTAAGAGGTGGAGGAGTTGGGGGAAATCATAGGAAAAGAGAAAGAGGAAGCATCTCTAGAGTTGCCCAGTGACATAAACACAATTAAAACTTAGTTGTATACATCATTCTTCCAGAAGTGAGGTCCTAGCCCAGCTGACTAATCAATAAAATTATACCCCTCTGCTCCTGGCATATTATACTTTCATGTCCATCTTTAAAACAATTCCCCTGATCTCTCCCTATAGGAGATACATAAATAAGTGCTCATTACTGAAAGTACTCCCTATATGCTATATGACATAGTCTTTCCAATAGATCAGAGAGTTTTATCTGGCTTTCTCCTCCATTCTGTCCATCAGTAATTTAAGCTTGCAGTCTCGTTGAATATATATTCTTCCATAATTTTTTCTCATGGCTTAAAACTAATTTTAACAACCTTTGTGTGTGTAGATACAATTATTGCAAAGCAAAGGGCTCTCATCCATCTTTCATCATAGAATATGGAGACTGAAACTATCTCCTAGAGCAAAGAGTTTAAGTACAGATGATATTAGCTGTATATAACCAAGACAGGGCTGTTGGCTTATTATGACAGACAGGGTTGGTGGTTTGTTGGTAGTTTTCAAATGAAGAATTCACTATAAATGCTGATAAAGGCAGGCCAAGCTGATTGTTGTCCAGGAAGGAGAATAGACAAGGAGACAGCTCTCAAGAGGGTCAGTCATCAGGAAAGGAGTAGAGAGAAAAGTGTTCTGGGGTTGCAATACGGACTTAGGAGAAGTCATCTCTGAGAGCTTTGTTTCATATTAATTTTCAACTGGACCTATCCTTTTTCCATTCCTAGCATTCACACTCCCATCCAAAGGGTTTCCGTTCTTGTTATAGGAAACTTAAAAAAAAAAAAAGGTGGGTTTTTTTGTTTGTTTGTTTTGTTTTTTGAGACAGGATCCTACTCTGTCACCAAGGTGAGAGTGCCGTGGCACAGTCTCGGCTCACTGCAACTTCCACCTCCCAGGATCAAGTGATTCTCCCATCTCTGCCCCCCGAGTTGCTGAAACTACAGAAGCACAGCACCATACCTGGCTAATTTTTGTACTCTTTGTAGAGGTGGGGATTCGCTACATTGCCCAGACTGATTTTGAATTCCTGAGCTGAAGTGATCCACCTGCCTCGGCCTCTCAAAGTGCTGGGATTACAGGCATGAACCACCATGCACAGTCTAGAGAACTGTATGTGATACAGTTGTAATTGTAGGGAAAAATGAGAGAAATGGAATATTTACCCATAAAGCATAGTTATAAAATTCCTTTAAATGTTCTATTTTATTCTCCAATATATTTGGAAACCCACTACATTAGTATTCTAGACGTGCTGAATCCCCACCTCTTCTGTCTCTGAGAACACTTGTGGTCCTCACCATTCATCTGGTCCTCCACAGAGTCTGCCTTAATACTGAGGTTGACTTTTCTGCAAGTGCTTTTTCCTTCCTCAGTAGCTAACTATAGTCCTGGTTCTTGGTGGTCACCCATAGACTTGGTTCTGATGAAGCCACATAATTGTAACCTGTTTTTCTTCCCAATACACTCTGAGCCTCCTTGATGGGAGAGATTTTCCCTTTGGACCTCCATCTCCCTGGTGAAAGAAAGGTGCCACATGGCAAATCTTCAACAAACGTTGGCAGTCTGAATAGATCGGTGAAGGATGAATGGATAAAAGAAATGCAGATCCCTTGCCAGTAGGGTCTGTGTTATACCTCCTGTGTCTGTGGTACCTGGCACTGTTCTTTGAACAGAGTTTAAGCCCATGGATGTTCTTTCAGCACGAAAATTGTTGGAATCAGTATTTAGGGGAAGAGTCATGTGTTGTTCTTTATTTCTCTATTAGTTATAACCCAGCGTACTCCAAAAAGAACTTAAAGGAAATGAACATTAAGACTAGTACTTTTTCTCAAATATCTTACAGATTACAGGATGGTTCTTTTGAACTCGGAAAAGTAAGCTGGTTTTGCTGTCACCTTTATGATTAGGTCCGAAGTCATCAGTGCTTTAGCAATGGAGTCTTGGGTGTGGTGCTTGCATGATTTCACCCAAGCAAGTTCCCCAGCATGAACAGATAACTCATTTATAAGGGAGAGAACACATGATTAAATGATGGTTTTTAACATCCTGTCACAACTACATGTTTATCTGGACTCTCAATAAAAAATGAATGTGTCCTCAGAGTCACTTGTCTGTTTTAGACACATTTCTGGCAGCACTTTGAACTTTCTTTAACACATCGCACACCCCTTGAAAGCAGAGCCCATGCTTTTGGGCTATGTGTGCAGTGAGTGTCTATAAATCGGCAATCACTTTCAAATTCATGGGATTATAAGGCCAGGTCATCCCATGCCCTCAAAGCTGAAGTCCAACTTAAATCAAAACAGTTTTCTGACTTAAATCACAAGTGCCCTGACTGGTAAGCTCACAACTTTTTCCTAATGTCTAAATTTTTTTTTCTTTTCTCAATTTGGCTATTCCCCCTTCCCCCCTTGCCCCATCTTTCTCCTCATCTCAACAAAATCATCAATTTGCCAAGTAACCACTATGGAAACTTCATCAGAGCTGCTGTGTTTTACTGTAAATATCACCCACCCGGGGCATCCGGCTGCGCAGCACCAGATGTGCTTACCTGGTTGATAGCCAGCCTCTGCTGAGCCATCGCTCCTAGGAGGACATCTTCACCCTGTGAGTTCATCACATCAAGAGCAGCTCTTTCCAGAGACTTCTGTTCACGACAGAGAAAGTCTGTCTTGCTTTGTGCTTTCAATTGTGTGCCCCATGTGCTGGAGCTGCATCTGCACCACAGTCTAAAGGCAAACAATTAGGGCTCTGCCATGTTTTGTGGTCTATGAAGTAAGGTTCTCCTTCTGTCCTAATAAGATGAGTCCAGGTGACTGCATAGCAATTTAGGGTGGGTTGAAGTGAGATCTGGCAGCCTCTCCATTCCCTTTTCTGGTTTCAGTTTTCCCAACTCTTTACCCACCCAGGTTTCTCCCAACCCAATCTTGGTACAAGTTGATGCTCTAACCCTCAGTATCTCCGCATGTGGCCTTATTTAGAGGTATGGGCTTTACAGAGGTAATCCAGTTGATATGAGGACATATGGGTGAGCCCTAATCCCATATGACTGGTGTTCTTTTCTTTCTTTCTTTTATTTTATGTTCAGGGGTACACGTGCAGGTTTGTTTTATGGGTAAACTCATGTCGTGGGTGTTTGGTGTACAGAATTATTCCATCACCCAGGTACTAAGCATAGTACCTGACTGTTCTTTTTCTTCTGAACCTCTCTCTCCTGCTACCCTCCTCCCTCAAGGAGGCCTCAGTGTCTGTTGTTCCCCTCTTTGTATCTCTGTATCCTCATTATTTAGCTCCCACTTATAAGTGAGAACATGAGGTATTTGGTTTTCTGTTCCCGCATTGGTTCCCTTAGGATAAGTCCTCCACCTCTATCCATGTTCCTGCAAAGGACTTGATCTCATTCTTTTCTTATGGCTGCATAGTATTCCATGGTGCATATGTGCACATTGTATTTATTCAGTCTGCTGTTGATGGGCATTTAGGTTGATTCCGTATCTTTGCTATTGTGAATAGTCCTGCAATGAACATATGTGTGCATGTGTCTTTGTGGTAGAATGATTTCTATTTTTGGGGGTATAGACCCAATAATGGAATTGCTGGATCCATTGGTAGTTCTCTTTTTAGTTCTTTGAGGAAGCATCACACTGCTTTCCACAATGGTTGAACTAATTCAGACTGGTTTTCTTATAAGAGAAGAAGAGACGCAGAGGCAGGTGTGCAGAGGAAAGAGGATGTGACGACAGACAGGAAGAAGATGACCATGTGGCTGGGTGATGCCTCTACGAGCCCAGGAGCAGCAAGCACAGCCAGCACGCACCGGGAACTGGAAGAACCGTCGGAGAGAGAATGGCTCTGCTGACACCTTGATTTTAGACTTCCAGCCTCCAGGACTGTAAGAGAATACATTTCTGACATTTTAAGCTGCCTAGTTAGTTGTTGGTACCTTGCTTCAGTAGCCCCCCAAAAGGAGTACTCCTCTTTTTTCTCCCCCTCTCCTCACAGCAGCTGCCTTAAAACTCAGGGTCATTCCACAGTCATGCTCTGTTCAAGGTGCATTCCAAGTGGAAAGTTTTTCTCTCCTTGCCCTCCAGCCCTCACAACTTATCAGACTTTTTCTACTTCTCCAATGCCTCGGTGTCTTTAGAGTTATTCAGTAATAGTGAAGTGACTACCTAAGAACAATGGCACCTCAGTGCATGACTGCTGGGCTGATGAGTCAATGGTCTGGGTCCAGGTTGTATGTAACATCCACCAGAGGTCTCCCAGGAAAAATGGCTCCCGCTGTTTCTCAAACTAGAATCTGGGGTCTCTCTAAGAGTTTTCTTTCTTGAGACAGGGTCTTGCTCTGTTGCCCAGGCTGAAGTGCAGTGATGCAATCACAACTCACTGCAGCCTCAACCTCCTGGGCTCAAGCAATCCTCCTACCCCAGCCTCCTGAGTAGTGGGGACTACAGGTGCATGCTACCATGCCCAGCTAAGTTTCTAATTTTTTTCAGAAATGGGATCTCACTACATGGCCCAGGCTAGTCTTGAATTTCTGGACTCAAGATCCTCCCACTCCAGCCTCCCAAAGTCTTGGGATTACAGGGATGAGCCATTGTGCCCAGCCACTCCTGTGTTTTCATTTACAAAACCATTTAAAAAATTGTTTCTTAGTCTTCCAATTATGAAATCAAAACTTCTGTTTTGCAGTGATTATTACAAACAAATATAATTTTTAAATCCATTTTCCTCAAACACTTTTCCTCCTTAAAAGGGGGCTATTTGTTTCTCAAAGTTGAGAGAGGATGCTGCAATGGTCAGAGAGGAACCTGGGCTGAGAGGCCGTCGGTCTTACCACTTGCTAATTCTAATCCTGAGCTGGATTTCATTCAATGCCGAGCCAAATTTGCCAGCTAATCATTAGCCATTTCATGTATAGATACATTTGAATGAGGTTTTTAGAACATAAAAAAATGGGCCAGGCGCAGTGGCTCATACCTGTAATCCCAGCACTTTAGGAGGCTGAGGCAGGTAGACCACAAGGTCAAGAGATCGAGACCATCCTGGCCAACCTGGTGAAACCCCGTCTTTACTAAAAATACAAAGATTAGCTGGGGTGGTGGCTCACACCTCTAGTCCCAGCTACTCGAGAAGCTGAAGCAGGAGAATCACTTGAACCCTGGAGGCAGAGGTTACTCCAGCCTGGCAACAGAGTGAGACTCTGTCTCAAAAAAAAAACAAAAAACAAAAAACTGCTCACCTGTCTTTTTATCAACTGAAACAGCCTTTCCAAACAACACTCTCTTTTCCCCTACCACACCTCATGGAGCAAACATGCTGTGAGCAACTTTTAAAATCAATTATTTAGAATCTTGGAGGCTGGAAGATGGAGCAGTGGAGCAGAAGTCCCCTGGAGTATTTTGAAGTAAACACCAAATTATAAATGAAGAGTGCTTTATAAATAGGTTGTAGGGGCAGGAACAGGGAGGGAGTGCATGGGCTGGATGCCAGCCCCTGGCTAACCTTCAGGAAAACAACTTCCCCAGCATAAGTCTCAGTTCACCTGCTGGAGATCTCGAGGGGTCATGCCCCTGTCTCTGAAGGTCTAGTGGAAAGGTTCTCTGATGAACTTCAGTGTGGATGTACGTGTGGGGGAGAGTTCTCTTCTCCAGGCCTGGTTTCCACCATCTGAGCATCATCAACACCTAATGAAGATTTACTGTCTCTGCTCACGCTGCAGAGAGGGAGGGTGGGCCTGAGCAGGAGGGGAGAGTGGGAAGAGATGGCCTTGGGCGTACAGGAAGCCCTCTCCAGGCTGCCTTTCAAGGGCCTGATTTCCAGCTCTGCCATGGCCCATCCAGAGCAGAGGGCTTCATCACCTGCTTGGAACAAGGCTTAGGCCAGGAGACAATCTGACAAGGTATATGAGGTGGACCTGCTGGGCACTGTGGCTCATGTCTATAATCCCAGCACTTTGGGAGGCTGAGGCAGGCAGATCGCCTGAAGTCGGGAGTTGGAGACCAGTGTGACCAATATGGAGAAACCCTGTCTCTACTAAAAATACAAAATTAGCCGAGTGGGGTGGTGAATGCCTGTAATCCCAGCTACTCAGGAGGCTGAGACAGGAGAATTGCTTGAACTTGGGAGGTGGCAGTTGCAGTGAGCTGAGATCACGCCACTGTACTCCAGCCTGGGTGACAGAGTGAGACCCTGTCTCAAAAAAAAAAAGAAAAGAAAACTATATTCAGTGAAAAGTAAGCTTTCATTTCTTCCAGATCAGGCACTCTCTCTTCAAAGGCAACCAATAATACATTCTTCCATATATTTTTCTATGCATCAGCAAATATATTTATGTATCAGTAAACATGTATGTTGATGTTTACATGGCAGAATACCATACCCAATATTTGTGATCTTGCTTTAGTCACTCGACACATCTCAGTGCTTTTTTTTTTTTTTTTTTTTTTTTAGAAAGAGTTTTGCTCTTGTCACCCAAGCTGGAGTGTGTGCAATAGTGTGACCTTGGCTCACTGCAGCGTCCTCCTCCTGAGTAGCTGGGATTACAGGCATGCACCACCATGCCTGGCTAATTTTGTATTTTTAGTAAAGACAGTTTCACTGTGTTGGCCAGGCTGGTCTCAAACTCCTGACCTCAGGTGATCTGCCCAGCTTAGCCTCCCAAAGTGCTGGGATTACAGGCATCAGCCACCGCGCCCCGCCCTTCTGTGCTCTTTTGATCCCTTTATAGAATGATCCAACTTATTTAAAAAAATTTTCATACTATGAGTGCTGCAACAAACATTTTCCACATGCATTTCTTATCAGGTGTGCAAGTTTATTTGCCAGATATATTCCTAACAGTAGTGGAACTGTTAGATCAAAGGCATATGAATTTTTTATTTTGATAGATATTGACAAATTGCCCTCTAAAGAGAACACGTGGATTTATATTCCCTGCCACTCTGTTCTCTTACCAGTGCTATGCATTTTTCAACTTTCTGATCTTTGCAAAATGTATAAGTAAACAAATGTGTCTTCTGTGATTTTCTTGCTTCCAGTCATGGTCCTTTTGATTCACTATTCACCCTGCCACTAGGGTGTGAATCCAATCCTGTAACTCAGCTGTAGAAGATGCTTCCTTTGCTCCTCACTGTCCTTGGGATAGAGTTCCATCTCCTTGACTGGCTTGCAAGGCCTTCGTGTTTGGGGTCCTATGTAGGTCTCTACTGTCATCCCTCATCTCTTGCTGCTCACACTCCACATTTCAGCCATGCTGAATTACTCAGCCTGCTCTCCCTTACCTCCTTCCAGACCTCTTTCCTGTGGTCCTCCTGCCTAAGAATACTCTCCACTGCCTGTCTTCCCTGCTCTGGTTCACATTCATCGTTCTAGTTTTGGCTTAGATGCGACACCTACTAGGTTATAGCAGGGATGCACTGGCTGCCTCCACAGCCCCCATACTTCACCTTTTAAATTACGCAACACTTGGTACCTCAAAGCAGTATGTAATGCACACGTAAGTTATGATGGATAATCGTAAAAATAAACTTACATATCTCAACTGCACCTGAAGAACCAGATGGCTCCCAATACCGCATATGTGCTGCTTTCCTGTCCATCACTACTCTTACCACACTGGGTGGTATAGTATCTATATTTGTCTCTATTTCCCACTGGCATCTCAGTCCTGGGAAACAGGTCTGGATCTGACTTGTGCATAGTGGTATTCCAGGGCCAAGCATAGGACCTGGTAAGTTGCAGTCACTTAATAATATTTTCAAATTGAATGTAATAATAGAAAGGGGACTTTTTTTTTTTAATAGCTAGGCTTTCAGAAAGCAAGTCAGTTATTAAGAACTTATCATCCGTTCATGCTGTACATTGGGTCATTTTTCCAAGGTCAGAGATCAAGTTGTATAGCTTAAGCCTCCTACTCTGGCTCCTTTGGTGAGGCTGGTCTGCTGTGACTTTTCTTTTTCCTTTTCTTTTTTCTATTTTTTGATGGGTGGTATCATTGTTTATTTTAATTTTCCAGTTGTGTATCAATAAGGCTGAATGGTTTCTGAATTACCAGGAATCTATCTTAATATTATAATTGCCAAGTAAATGAGCTTACTCTTCCATGGTAATAAGTAATTCAGTTCCTATACAAAGCTAGAAGTGTCATTCGTGACACTGATTTCACAAATTAAATGCTATCACCTACTTGAATTAAATGAGGAAACATATCACTAATGGAATTTAGATTAAGATAATAATAGTAACACTAATTTAATAAGGGCGGACCTCATGCTAGGCACACTGTAGATTTTTTTTGCTGATCTTTACCATTATCCTTCAAAGATAGGAATGATTATTTCCATGTCCAGGTGAGGACATGGAGGTTTAAAGGGCAAAGGTTGAACCAATGCCGCTAAGCTTGAACATCAGAGAGCCAGAGCAGGTGCAAAGTCTGTGTCTCCACAGACCCAAACCCTTTCCCTTATATCACACAGCATCTGAAACAGCATAACTTAAGAAATAGCACAACGCCTTTAAAAAGTGTTTTCCTGGGCCGGGCTCAGTGGCTCACACCTATAATCCCAGCACTTTGGGAGGCCGAGGTGGGTGGATCATGAGGTCAGGAGTTTGAGACAAGCCTGGTCACCATGATGAAACCCCGTCTCTACTAAAAATACAAAAATTAGCCAGGTGTGGTGGCGAGTGCCTGTAATCCCACCTACTCGGGAGGCTGAGGCAGGAGAATCATTTGAACCCAGGAGGTGGAGGTTACAGTGAGCTGAGATTATGCCCCTGCACTCCAGCCTGGGCAACAGTATGAGACTACATCTCAAAAAAAAAAAAAAAATAGTTTCCTTATGTTTTTCTTTAAATTTACCCTGATCTATCACTTTAAAAATCATTTTGATTGTTTTTAAATTATAATCTCTACTATTTTTTTACATGGTGTTGGATACTTACTAAAAAGAGTAGAATAAAGTAGTATATTATTAATAATAAGTGCTAAAAGGAAAAATAAAGCAATGTAAGGGAAAGGGAGGGGACAAGTCTGGTTGTTTCTTTAGAAGAGGAGTTCGGATGAGCTTTCTTTGATAAGATGATCTTTGAACAAAGACCTCAATGAAAGGAGGAAGGGAATCTGGAGATACTGAGGGGGAGCGGTAGAAGGTGGAGAAAGAGGGTCCCGGGCAAAGCGCACCTGGCTTTGTGTGCATATTCGTACCTAATTTGTAGCATATCCCAAGCTATAATACTGCTGTTTACATTTTAGAAGAGATTCCCCTCCATTTTATGAAGCTTATGAATTGAAAAAGTTTTCTGAAGTCTTCCAAACAACTGATTTCCCTTTACTTTCAGACCCCTGTTAGATATAGTGAGCCCCAAGTTTCTCTTCAAAAAATCAGTATGTCAGTATGTTCAGCTCTCTTATTCTTTAATTCTCTATTTTAAAGTTTAACTTCCTTGTAATTCTAGTAAACAACCTTCTCCACCAGTTCTTATCAGTAGTTCACATCTGTTCCCCTGGCTCCCCGGGTCTATTCTGACTCATCCTGGTCACCTGCTCTCCTCACCTGCTCCTGTCACCTTCTTTGACCTAGATCACCTCTTGTTACATGCTCCGACCCACCCGTAACCCTCCTTCCTGCCAAAACACCCAGCCTGCCACTCCAGCTCAGACCCCTGTCTCTTTAAAAATAGCCAATCAGGATTAGTCTAGCTTGTGCCGTCTAACACTAGGCAATAGGGGAACAACACAGCAGCAAGGGCGACCCCCGTCAGCCATAAGTATCCCTTCCCCTCCTCGTCCAGGTGTGCACTCCCCATGTGTCCATCTGTGAGCTGCACCCTTCTATAGAAGTAAATTGCCTCGCTGAGGAAATTTATATTCGAGTGCTACTTCTTTTGCAGCATTGAAAATTCTACTTATAACACACCTAAGGGCAAGCTGCACCCTTGCCTGCTTCCTGTTGACTCTGAATGAGGAGAAGTTTGCTCAAGCACCCACTCCCACTCACGAAGCTCAACAGAGAGCGGGTGATAGGAGACTTAATGAGACGGCACCTGTGAAACCCAAGCACATGCATGAAAGCTTATTGCTATTTTGGTTTTGTGTAAGATTGAAAGTCAGGGGCACTCAGCACGGTTATATTTATCAAGCAGAAAGATGTAATTCCCTTGTGTATTAGAAGTAAAGGTCCCATTCAAAGGGTATATGTATTTCTATCTCTCCAGGCCTGCTGGGGCCTGTTGTACCAAATACCACGTGGATGGTCTTGTTGTACTGAACCGAGCATGGAAAGTCAACACCAAGACAAAAGTATGCTAAGTTGCAGGGTCTTTATTGCCGGCGGCCACAGAGGACTCGCGTCTCTCCAACCTGTGGCCCTGAAAAGGAGGGTGTCAAGACCTTTTATAC